>JAECUM010000665.1:0-165371 GCA_016617855.1 Megalonaias nervosa
GGCTTCAACATTATACTGATGAAAAACTGAAAAGAATAGTTGATTAAATAAATAAATAAATGAGAAACTTACTTAATATTTTTTTAAACATAAGTGTTTCTCTTTTAATTCGTCTGACCTAAGGCATGGACCAAGACACCATAATTCGCTCTGTATCTGTGTTTTTCAGCAACTCTAATCATGCATCTCACTGAATAATGTTACCTCATGTCATATGAGCCATTTTTATGAATTTATTTAAAGTCCCAACAATTTTCTCTTGCCTGATTTATACTTCAGATGGGAGACAAATAACCTCGGTAAAATGAAAAGAAATAAAACTGCCGTAGTGAAATGCAAAGGTCTGAATGAAATTAGTATCTACATCTACACATACTATGCTGGCAATTAATATATATCGATCTTTCCAGATATAGTACATTGTATATGATGTAATGTGACTTATCTAAGTAGTCAAATTGTGACTGATTTCCTCACACCAACAGTAATTACTTTGGAATGATTTATTTGGTCAAGCTTTATCTTTTCTTTCATCCGTGGACTCGTGGAGATCTTTCATTCTTTTTCTTTCTGCTCACCTATTTGTGCGATATCCGTATGGACAACTTCATTAAGAATTTCTTTTGTTGTTTTTTTTTCCAGCCCGCTACCTTATTGCTTTTGTAAAATTGGCTTTGCGTGTTGTATTGGTATATCACTGATCTTCTTTGATTGCGTGAGTAACTCTTAACACCGTTCCTTTCTCTCCTGAGGTGCCAAAATTCTCAAATATAATTCATTTCAGCTACTTTTGCTGCTCCTTTTATCTGCTGTCTAGCTCCCATTAATAATATAATAAAGGTAGGTTGCTAACCTTCAGGCACTGAGTATCTTTTCCATGAATTTAAATTCCAGTGTCTCCATTATCCTTCCTTTCATAACCTATCCTGTATGTCCCACTGTTTACATTTTCTTCAATCATATTTCAGTCTCAGCCATTGTAAACTCTGTCATTCTGACATCGTCTATCCTCTCAGTACAAGTGAGAGTGGGAACTGAAATCTTACAACAGCTTTTTAACTGTCAAGTATAATGCAGCCAAAACAAAGTGACATTAGCTTGCTACAGCCGCGCCTGTCATTTTGACAGTTTTCAGGTTGAATCCCACCTGTCGTGATGTAGTTATTATATCACCTCCAGGGCCGGATCAGGTGAGGTGTTTGGGGTTGGGGGTTGGGGTTGTTCTAAAATTTGAAAAGGGCCCTGACCTTTCTCGAAAGGCTTCCAAAGCAAACATCTGTGTCTGTTTACTGAAAGTGAGCATAATACCCAAATAAACATGTGCAAGAATAAAACAATAGTCACATTTCAAGAGTCTTGTGACTGTACATTTGTGTGTGTACGTGTTGTTTTTTTTTTTTTTTTGTTTTTTTTTTTTTTTTGGTTGTTGTGTTTTTGTTGTTGTTGTTTTGTATTTTTTTTACCCGGTGGAGTTGGGTTTCGGAAACTCAGGAAACCCCTCTCCCCCCCTCCCCCTGACCCGGCCCTAACCTCCACCATCATCACCCCACCTCCCTTTCTGTCTCTTATTCAAACACAATGGCTAACGTGTCATGCAGCAAGCTCAAGCTCCTTGCGTGATCAGTGCTTTCAGAGCAGTCGGGACAATATGAGAAAAACGTATAAAAGGTAGAAATGCGATCGATATCTGGACTGCTTAAGAAGTGATTAATTACACCAACGTAAATGCTGTAATATATATTTCTCTCAGAAATACATATTGTCCAGCATCCAAATAATTTTCAAGGAGGCGGTATTTAGTAATCAATGTCGCTAATTAGCAAAATTAAAATAAAGACTATTTATTGTACATACAAGTATATTCTTGAAGCACATACAAATTAATGAATTAAACAAGCACAACCCTCTATGAAGTTATTTTCGGATCAGGTATAAGATTTGAACGAACAAAATAACATTTTTCCCCAATTTAACGAGGGCTTGGCTTCAGACAAAAACAGAATATATTAATACTTTCCCAATTTTACGTGGCGCAAACTTGATAGTACATTTACTTCTAGTACAAATCCAAAATGAAAAACGCTTTGTGATTCAGCAATCATTTATGACGACAGTGTCTAGTAAATTTAGAAACGATGCTTAAAACTTTGATTACCTTTATTTTTCCCAATTGTCTGAAGATTTACATTTTTTAAATTCTACCAATTTTAATAGTTTAATAAGTCAAAATATAGATATCATACAAGAAAACTATACTTTTCCTATAAATGGTGATATGTTCCTCTCATAACACAATTTGCTATCGGCATTGTCCACACACTATTGTTTTATCACTTGTTTGTTCGATATTTTTTAAATGGTTATATGTTATATATCTGTATGATGTACTTGACCTTTGTCCGAAATCAAGATAACGGTGTACCTCACCAGTAACATTTACTTTGTAAACAACATAATACATAGCTATTCTGTCATTTATTGAAAGCAATACGTTTGTTGGGTCAAACAACCCCCCAGTCTGATTTTATTATGGAAAATTATGACACAGTCATGTCAAAATGTTCTATATAACTTGTTGATAATTATGCTAAGTGTATCCTAATTAAGATTTGAATGGACACAGGAACTCCTCAGAGTCTTTTATTATCAGATACCTTGCCTTTTTCTGATAATTCTTCTAATGAAATTGTTCTTATTCAGGGATCTGAGTGCGGCTTTGTTAATGTTCCTCTCCATTGTGTAAATCTGTCATCAGGCTTGATCTCAGGACTTGTGACAGACGGAGCAGTGACGTCTTTATCCATTAAGAGAACTCTTGATAACGACATTGATCAGAAAATTATTCCTTTAGCTGACACATTTGATGGTCAGGCTTTTGATGATGTCACTTTTGCTCCTCATATTGATCAGTTAAGAGGTATTGATCACAGTGATCCTCTTTTTACCACTTGTTCTCTTTATTCTAATCAGAGTGACAAAAGACAATCACTCATTCTCGATCAGGAACAAGATTATATTATCTCTTGTTTGTGATGGTTATTAGCGAAACTGAAGTGCAAGAAGTACTTGTTTGTTATTTTGTAAAAAATGGGGTCCTTATCAGAAAATTGAGACCATTTTATGTACCCACTTATGATGAGCGGTCAGTGAGCTATCAAACTGGTACTCCTAAGTCGTATAGACAGAAAATTCTTAGTCTAGCCCATGAAAGTCCTTTAACTGGTCATGTTGGGGTCAATAAGACTTATCACAAGATCTTGAATCGTTTGTATTAGCCAAAAATTAAAAGTGATGTTTGTGGATTTATCACATTTGTCAAATGGTAGGAAAACACAGCCAGAAGAGCTCATCTGCCAAATATTCCTGCATTTGGGGAACCATTTAATAATAGTAGACTGTGTCGGTCCCTTACTTAAAACCAAGTTAGGCAACCATTACTCGTTGACCATAATGTGGGCATCCATAAGATTTCAAGAGGCAATACCTTTGAGAAATATTAAAACTAAAACCATTGCAAAAGTTTTGATAAGTTGTTTTGTTTTTTTCACTCGGTTTGGACTTCCAAAATCTGTCCAATATGAGTAGAGATCAAATGTTATGTTTGGAATTTTCGAACACATTATGCATGAATTAGGCATCCAGCAATTTAAATATTCTGCCTATCACCCTCAAAGTCAAGGGTTTAGAAAAAAATTCATCAAACTTTGGCAAATATGATTCGGTCATATTGCCTTCATAATGGTGTGTGCGTGTGTGTGTGTGTGTGCGCGCGCTTTGGATTTTTAACGTAGCTTTAACAATTTTTCAGTCATATCGCTACGATGTCTTCAGTGTGGCAGTTTAGAGTGATATCTAGCACTGGGGCATAATGCAGCAGATATGTAGCATCACGTCCCACCCAGTCACATTATCCTTACAGCAGGCCGACCAGTCTTAACACTTACCTCTTAATGCTGAGAGCCAAGCGAGGCAGCTTCGGGTACCATTTTTATAAGTCTTTGATATGATTCGGCGTGAGGTTCGAACCTGCCACGTCCCGCATCCGAGGCAAACGCACTAACCACTAGGCCACCGGATCGGTTACTATTTTTTTATAACTTACAATCTGCTAATCTTATCTTAAGTGGAAGATGCAGTAGCTGAGTGGTTGGTCGCACAATTACAGGGTTGCGGGTTAAATCCTTCCCAGTTCGGTCAGAGTTGGCTGCCGTTGTGTCTTGGCAAATCAGTTCGTAGCAGACATGTAGCATGGTGTCCCACCCATTCACATTATCCTGACAGCAGGCCGACCAGTCCTAACACTAACCTCCTAATGCTGAGCGCCTAGCGAGGCAGCTGTTAGTACCGTTTTTGTTAAGTCTTTGGTATGATTCGGCTTGGTTTCGAACCCGCGACCTCCCGCATCCGAGGCGGACGCTCTAACCACAAGGTCACCTTGATAACGGAAAAGATTATGACTATGGTGTTCATTTACTGTTGTTTGCTATTAGGGAATCTGTTCAAGAATAATTACATTTTAGTCCTTTTTGAACTAGTTTTTGTTGGACATACTGTCCGTGAACCACGGAAGTTATTAAAAGAGAAACTTATTTCAACTGAAGATTCAGAAATTAATATTCTTCACCATGTTTATGATTTTAAATATAAGTTCTCAAAGGCTGGTAAATCGCAAGAACTATTATTATTCACTCTACTCAGTCAAAAATGAAATTAAAGGATGACAAAAATACAAGGGAAATACATTTTTACGTTGGTAATAGAGTTCTGTCTCTCATGACCATACCTCAAAATCCTCTTTAGGCTGAGTATTATGGTCATGGTACAATTGAAAAGAAAGTAAATGACTTAAATTATATCATTAACACTCATGGGAGGCGAAAACAAAAACAACTTTGTCATATACATATGTTGAAAGGAGTATGTTGATAGAGATAGCCCTATTAATCATGTAGTCAATTTAGTTGTACCTGTCCTACACAGTGACGATTTAAGTGATGGAATGCAATCGTACCGTAGTGACTTTGGTATAACCAATCTTCGGAATTCAGAAATATTTGATAATCTGGACCAGACACATTCACATCTACAGCCACAAGAAAAGAGAAAGTAAAATGTCTATTATTTGAATAGGCGCACATGTTTCCAGATGTTCCAAAAGGAACATATGCAATCTACCATGACGTCGAAATTATAGATGCCACACCTGTGAAACAGTATCTGTAAAGGTTGAATCCTCTTAAACAGGAATGTTTAAAAAACTAAATTCAATATTTGCTGGAATGAATTCAGTGAACCGAGTAACAATAGCTGGAGTTCACCATGTATTCTTGTGCCTAAACCAGATTTTATTTCCGCTTGTGCAGCGATTATAGAAAAGTGAATAGTGTCATGAAAACACATTCATTTCCAATGCCAAGAATCGATGACTGCATTGACAAAATTGGAAATGCAAAATATGTCATCAAGTTTTACCTTTTTGAAAGGTAAGGCCCAAGGAAATTTTGGCATTTGTAACTGAAGATGGACTTTATGAATATAAAGTAATGCAGTTTGGGATGAAAGGTTCACCGTGTACTTTCTAACATTTAATGAACATGATTACATCTGGCCCAGATAATTGTGACTCTTGCATCGATGACGTCACCATCTACCGCGACACATGGAAAGATTACTTGGAAACCATTCGAAAATTCTTTGATAAACTTAGTGATGCAAATCGACAATAAATTTAGGGAAACTTTATATATATATATATAAACCAGTGACATTCACTTTGTAAACAACATAATACATAGCTAATATTTCTCTATTTGTATAGATCAAATATTCAGACTATTATTAACGGAGGCAAATACGTTTATTTGAATCTGAATTTAGGACATCAGTTTTCCACTTGGAAATTCCTAAACTGGCTGACAACTTTGAATATTTTAGAGAGGAGACTAGCCTACATCATGGCTGTATTATTGTGTCTTAGCTTTTTATATCATGTTGATTACTTGAAAAAAATTACTAATTCATGCTTTAACATCTAAAGCAGAGTCAGTCTTATTGTTGTGTTCAGTTTTTAATTTGGGTCGATTAATTTATTTAAATTATTCACTGGAAATACAAAGTTGCTATTGGACTAAAATATTAAATTGGAATTATAGCGAATCGAGACAATGACATTTTGGATTAAATTATTGTGATACATTAAAAGACTGTTAACTCATAGCCATATTTCCAGATCATTGCCACATCAGCAGTTTCGAGACTACAGGCACATCAATACATTCAGTATTTGAATTCAATTAGAATTCATGATAGAACTTTGAATGCTGTTTGGGATTTAATTCACAATACTGGAAGTTATTTTTAAATTTTCACTTTTCATGCTAGGGAAATACAAGATGAGATTATAAATAGATAGTGGGGTTTTCCTTAGGAATTTACCACAAGTTGTAGCTAAAAATAAATACTAGGTTTTTCCTAAAGGAATTTCCGACGTCATATTTGTAATGTCATGAGCATGGAAAATCTAAATGAAAAATATGATTCGCGTTCGTGTTCGGCTGTTGCCATTATTCCCCTAGTGTTGAGTAAAGTGACGTCACTGAAGCTGGAAAGTTTGAGACTATAAATATAGACTTGGTTTTCTACAGGTTGTAGCTATAAATAGACACTAGGTCTAAATGAAAAATGTGATTCGCGTTCGTGTTCAGCTTGTTGCAAGTGTCCAGTACCGTGACGTCATGCCACCTGTTCCATTCCTATTGTTCCCATACAAAACTCCCATTGACGCTATAGTAGCCCAGGGTGTGCCATTTGTCCGTACAAATACAAACACGAACCCGAATCCATAAAACTTTGTATAGAAATGAAACAGGTGGCATGACGTCACGGTACTTGCTACATTGTTGCAAGTGTCCAGTACCGTGACATCACCCCAATTGTTCCATTCCTCTTGTCCCTATACAAAATTCAAATTGTCCGTAAACAGGCCCAGGGGTGTCTGTAATGCATTTTCCCATTGTCCGTATATCGTCCCAGGGTGTGCAAGTCGCTATACAAAATTCCCATTGTCCGTATATCGTCCCAGGGTGATATTTTGTCCGTATAAATCTTGTCCCCAGAGTACAAAGTAGGGTCCCCTAATCCTAATTCCCATTGTCCCTAGGGTACCCCAGGGTGTGCCATTTGTCCGTATAAATCTTGTCCGTCTATAGTCCCACCCATGTTAAAATTCCCCATGTTAAATTCCCATTGTCGCCAGGGTACAACCCCCCTAGTTTAACGTTAAGGTCCCATTGTCGCTAAAGTGCCCCCATTAACTACTAACACACTTGCATATTTCTTCTATTTGCAAATCCCAATTTATGTTAAATATATTTTTGTCGAAGGATGAGTCGTAAATGTGACATTATTTTCCGCCGAGTGTCATACAGCTTTATTTTTCCTTACAAAATAATTTAAATTTCATTTTGTGGTATTAATCATAAGGAATGTCTACCAAAATCTGTAGCCCTTTCATAGTACATGCTCATCAATTCCAGATTGAATTTGCATATCTCCCACATCGTCAGCTTCATACTGAAGCTTTTTTAACTTCTTTCATTTCAACATCTTCACCACTTTCATTCCTTTTTGATAATTTGAATAGCGGAAAGGACAGATAAGTCACCGTTAGAAAATGAATTGCAAATTACCGCATGTGACACCTTGCGATTTATCGAAGGCAAAAACATCCATTTATCATGGAACAGTAATTTGAATAGTACCCGTAATTGATGAGTACAAAAAATAATTTAACACAGCAATATTCAAAGAGATAACCGGTAATTGCTTGACTTAAAAATAGTTGGAAATATGGGTGAGAAAAGAGTAAAAAAGAAGTATGAAATATTTATAAATATTAGTGCTGCAAAAATCTCTATTCGATTTCAGATAGTTTTAACTTACATGGTGACATCATTAACTATCAAAATGCATCCAATTTACGTGGCCTAGTGGTCTAAAGCGCTCACCCTTACGGATCACTGCCATCTCACCTCTGTCTGCGTGGGTTCGAGTCTCGGATTCGGCCAATATGGGTATGTGAGAAAGCTTGCCAGTAGCTTCTCGTGGGTCGGTGGTTCTTTCCGGGGTTTTCCCGGGTTCCTCCTCCACCATTAATACTGGCCGCCATGTATAGCCTATCATGTGCTGAAAAATGGCGTTAAACCCTACAACAACAACAACAACAGCATCCAATTTACAGCTTGGATATTTTACAAAATGAACTGAAAGACGACTGCATGACATAAAATGGAATGGGTTTTTACGCCCAATTTTTGTCATTCGAAGTAGGTTTGCTCCTATCCTCCACGAGTGCTAGTTTGATAACGTTTAAATACGTAGATTTCAACAAGACAGTAAATTGCAACGTGGAAATATAATATGTTGAAATATGACTGATAATTAAAGTGCACACTCGTAGTTTTCTTGTTGATATTTTTATGCATTTAACCATATTCGTTACAATAGTTCTCAGTGACGAGGTTAGCTATCTTCAGAGATTTAAATTTTTGTATTGTGCCCTAACATTTTTTTTGTTTTCATTGGCCAACTTACATCTAGTGTTTTCATGGACAAACATATATCTCATATATATGTATGTTTAAAATCAAATATACATTGCAAACAGGCTAAAGTTCTACTTTTGCGCGATAAATAGCAACATGTCTAGCGAAACCAGAAGGATCATCGATACAATTTACCACGCAAAATTCAGTCCCACCCTTACTGTTACAGACAAAAAGAAGAAGCTACTGAAGTCTACAATAGATTCTACGTCAACAATGGATATCGGAAGAAAAAAAATTAAGTTGATCATTCCAATTTGTTTTGCCCAAATTACAACAGACAATCTAATAGCAAATGGACTTTTACCTGGCAAAATTGTTAAGCTAATATTGAGTAGCAGGAGGTTAAAGTTAATGAGATGAGTGTTCGAGAGTGATTAAAGATGATTTAGTCACGGATATTAAACACTACATACTCACGAGAAAGAAGTACAAAATGGTATGCAAAACTTTTAAATGTGTAAAGGCAGGCATGCAAACAGTTTCATACGGTATAGATATTTCAGCAGCTAAATTGCGTTTATCTAGAATAGATACAGGAACCTTTAAAGGCTTCGGCATGGTCATTATGGGTGCTGGGTCAAAGATTTGAAATGAAAAATTTATTCGCAACAAAGTTTTGAAACCTGATGAAAAAGTTACATCAGGCATCGATAAATAGAACAGTATCGATGATCTGAGAAGTAAAGCGATCAGTAATAACAGGATTATTGATGATGAATTAATTTTCATCCTGTACAAAGAAACATATATTCAATCCGAACAAAATTATGGGAATGTATTGAAAAGAAACACTGCTAGATAAATGGACAGTGCAAACCAAGAGAGCTTTATAATAATTAAGTTACTTTCGTGAGAGAAAGTAGATTTTGTTGTTTGGTATTACAACATTCTCGATGAACTAATAAATGTACCTTACTACATCAGTGATAATAATTAAGTTAATACTATTTTTATTCTTTATGATATTACAGACTTGAAATGCACCTGAGAATGTAAAAGAAGAAATCTCTGCAAATGTTAGCAACAAAGAAAGTATTGATGTTGAATGTTTATATGCATAGCCAACTACATTCTAAATTCTTAACATTCACTGCTTATAGCAATTGCAAACAAGTAAGGGGGGAGTACACTTAAAATATTGAACATCAGCGTAAGACACGAAGATAGAGAACATATTTTCATGGTATGTCTGCTGTAGCGCGTATTTTCCACGTAAAGCAAACAGAGTAGATACAGAATATTTGGAAATGTATCACTTCGATGTCCTAGAGAACAATCAACATTGAAACAAAGGCAGCTGGAAAACATAAACAATAAGTTAAACGATTAACGGTGACTTAGTCTTCGCTAAAACCAGTATTTTCAATGTTCGTGACTTTGACAAATTAACTGATGCAGCAGATAATAGATTTGGATTAAGAAGAATTCGTAATCAGATAATAAACACATTTAGTGAGAATAATTTAAAAGACATCAAACGTAAAGGGAACGAACTGAGAATAAATTAAATGCTATTGAACCAAATGGCAATGAAAACGCTAGCACATCGTTTAGCTATAAAATAAACCGTACAATCAGCAAGATAAAGAGCGGTTGGTTTGTCTAATTTTATGCAATTTTTTAGAACCCCTCGAACAGAGGATAACAATTGAAATAAATGCTTGTCAGAGTGATATGAAGACTGTTTCTTTAAACAATCCGTGGAGAACTAAGGTACTGTACAATCTCAGTTGGAGAAGTTACAATGACAAAATCGAAGTGAAAGATCAAGAGATCGAAACGCTAATGAATGATTATAACACAAATTATGGCCTAAAGAGAAAGCTCACAGATAACACTAATATCTTGTCACAGTTGCAGGGAAAGAATGATTTAACAAATATAGATGATGACAAAGTAAACGGAATGCGAATGAAAGCACGATTATGTCAGCAAGAAAAATTAACGATTTAGCCATCTGAAATGTTGGTGATGACACCAAAATGATAAAAGATGTTACATTCACTTTTAGAACAAATCACATGCGGAAGTATAACAATCTAAGACAGAGAGTAAAGATAGGTATTTTGCAAGATAACAATGACGAACTAGACAAACGGATGAAGGGGCCTAGAATTGGTTTAATTTCTTTTAGCAAACGTGTACAAATGGTTCCACATATCCTTTCCAAACTGAAGTAGACAAAAGACGAGCGTTAAGTAGTAGCATTGACAGAGATAATACTAACATGGAGGATGCTCAAACGGTAAAAACCGAAAGACACTCGAGCTAAGTGGCATCATTGACAGAGATAACACTGACATGAAGGATGTTAAAACGGAAATAAATGAAAGACACTATCATTAAGTGGCATGACTGACAGAGTTAACACTAAATAAACGCAAAAAAGTTGAGCAATTCAAAACCGAATTCAACATGGAAATGGGATTAAAAAGCTCTGTGTGATAGGGATTCGAATGGATTGATTTGAAGAATGAAATAGAAACAATAACGATCTTGATGAAAAAATTATAATGCATGGATGTATATTGATTTACGAGTTTCGTATTGTACCGAATTAGGAGAATCCAGATAGCATTAAAACAAAAGTTGTAACTCACATAAACGATAAATATTTTCACACAAGTAGAAGCATCTCATTCTTGTTCTCGTTATGAATATCAACAACAGAAAGGACAATAAGCCTAAATCGAATATCATTTGCTTTTACTTCTATACCCGATTAGAGGTGAAAATAAATGTCTTCTGTACACCTAGTCCGGAGAATGAATTTAATAGTAAATATTAAATTCATTCTCCGGACTAGGTGTGCAGAAGACGTTTATTTTCACCTCTAATCGGGTATAGAAGTAAAAATGCTCATCTGGAACCTTAGGATTATGTTTAAATTCAACAAATAAAATATTGTTCTCTTCGAGAAAAACTGTCTGCAGGAAGATAAAATCTTGCTGTTTTATCAAAATATGTTACTCTTAAATACAACAAATGAGGTATTTCCATTGGCTAGACATTATTGTGTAATAAATGGCTACATCAGCAGCAATGTTTTCGAGGAGCAGTAGCTAACGATTTATGATTTGCAGGAAGCAAATCTCTGTTGAAGTAATTTCATTGTAATGGAACTGACGATGCACTAGAAGAATACTGGAGACAATCGGAACATTTCACTTGACTACTTGAGCGAAGGACTGAACAAAATCTGGTCATTCAGTACTTGTACAATTTGGAAGATGCAATCAGCCTGTAAGCTTTAACTTAAAGTGATGATGGTAAATGTTTTAAATGATCCAAATTATGAAAAACAAAGCCGATCCAAACTCAATGATTTCTATCAACCTTAAAAATTAACAGTAAAATACGAATATATATATATATATATATATATATATATATATATATATATATATATATATATATATATATATATATATATATTCAATGCAATTCTGATGGGTTTTATCGTATGTGTTACTTACAGGTTTTTAAAGTAAATAGATAACTGTAACAAAGCCGGTGAAGATACATCACGGAGTACAGTATCTCAATCCAACACATCACTGTATAACTCACACACCCAGCTGCATTAATCCCGATAAATATTGCAAGCTGATATAACAAAGCTCTGCCCAAATATCGTGATTGGATATGGAAATGTTTTCATGTCGTTTGACATGAAGATTAAATAAGATGCTACTATGAAGTGGCAAATATTTGGGAAGAATGGTCGTGGTTGATTTAACTATATCATTAGGAAGCGACGATCTTTTCAAGTTAAATGACCACAACGTTTGAACTACAAAATTTTGTGTTTATTACGTATTACTCAGAACAATTAAGATTGAGATAAGCAGTATGGATGAAAAATTGAGGAAGTTAAGATCAAGAGCGGGTAAATCACGAAACACTGGTACCAAGTAAGTCTGCTCAGTTTAAAGTGTTTGGAAAGAAATCCGTCGATCTTGAGTTGCGCAGTCAATTAATCCGTCCATCTTGAGTTACGCAGACAATTAATCTTGAGTTACGCAGTCAATTAATCCGTCCTGTTTGAGTTACGCAGTAAATTAATCCGTTCATCATGAGTTACGCAGTCAATTAATCCGTCCATCTTGAGTTATACTGTTAATTAATCCGTCCATCTTGAGTTACAGTCAATTAATCCGTTCATCCTGAGTTACGCAGTCAATTAATCCGTCCATCTTGAGTTGCGCAGTCAGTTAATCCGTCCATCTTGAGTTATACTGTCAATTGATTCTGTCCATCTTGAGTTACGCAGTCAATAATTCCATTTATCTTGAGTTATACCGTCAATTAATCCGTCCAGTTTGTAATCTGACTCGCTTGTTAACCGTAAAAACAGTCACGAGATGATTGCCAGACATTTCGTACGCTCTGCAAAAATACCTATGCATGCATGCCAGAGCTGCAAAAGGATAGTAGTTCAAAAGCTGTGCAGTGCAGCAATAGAAGGTCAGCTGCAAAACACCAAGGCAGCCTGGAAAATGATACGGCAGCGACCGTATGTTCAATGTTGCGTCTGCGGAGAACTAGCGTCACGGTCGCATAACAAACCAACAAGTTGTTCTCAGCCTTTTTTTTCTGAGATTACTGGTGGCGGAGACCAACGATGCTTGGCACGATTTGTGTTGGAGCGTCATAAATTTAAATTACTGACGCATGCGATGAAGGCAGCATCACCCCCCTGGGCAAAAGTAATGCGTAGAAACTTTCTTGACAGCGAGGACTATATCACTAGGACCTGACTAATGCTTCGGGCGGAGCTGATGTTACTCTGGAGAACAACTTGTTGGTCTAGGCTGCATATGTTAAGTCATATCTCTTTGACTTGAGTTCACCGTTTCTAGATTTCATGAATGATTTTAAACAGTGTTATTTTAAATGATTGAAATTACAAAGAGAAATAATTATGGTTAGGCTTTGTATTTTGAGAAATGGTGCGTTCCAACTTTGGGCACTGTGATTTTCTTTCGAGCCGGGATATTTTTATTTTCCTTTTACCGCAAGAAAATATATTTTTCAGCTAATATAATGGATATAATAGGATCTTTTCAATAAATTAGCTAGTTTGATATTTATATCATCATATGAGGCGAGATCGTTTGTCACATCGAAAAGTAGGAATTGCTCGAAACCGCACGGTGTCGACATAGGTTAGTTGCTTATTACCCGTACTAGAAAACCGTTTCATTATATATATTCTTGTAAACAAAATCACTGATTTTTACGTAACATATTAACGGTTCTGCGTCTGTGGCTAATAACTATATTTTATTTGCAATTCTTTTATATTCAAAATAATGAAACAGAAATCATACTTATATAGTTTTGATAGTTCTAAAATTGAATTCCTAAATATATTGGTATATCAGTAATTGTTTGTATAGACATCTCAGCTAGTACAATATTCTCGTCAATTATTGCACTTCTTTTGTAATTTGGTTGAACTTGCAATGTTTCAAAGTTATCTTTGTAACAAGCAATATGTATAATCTAAGTTTTCTAGCTTTCTGAAATATTTTACAGACGGAGTGATTAACCATAGCTCCAAAAACGTCCTCATAAAATCATTGTTGTAGAAGATTTGTATCCAAATCGGTATCTTACTGTAACCAGCACTCATGTTTAAATAGAATAGATATATGTGGGTTTTTTGCAGTTTAACGCATAATTTCAGATACAGTTTAAACACACTGTAGCGACTTAAATATCTTTTTGTGTTATATCAAGTACATGGCAGCTTTTGATCTTGATTGATAACAGGTATATTGATCGATCTTTTGGAACTATATATTATGTCGCGCTGGACGATAAACTGTTGATAAATCGTGCAATTCTAATGGTACCTCAAAGTGGAGTTCTAAATTGAAACCCATTTATGATCACGATTTTCTTTAATAGTTTCATTTGTTCTTAAGTCGTCTATCTAATATTGTTTACTGGAAGAGGATGAAACTTGGTCGATTCGTACAAGTTCTTGGCAATTAAATACATTTGATATGACTTTGATTTCTTGTTACTTGTGTGGACCATCATTTCCAACCTTCCCCATTTTTAGCAAGATAGTATTCATCATGTCTTTTTCCATAAATGAAATCTAACATATGTTAAATTATATCAGTAAATAAAAAAAATTCTGGTAGTGTTTGTAACTTTACGTTTTCATTCTAAGACTGGCTTCATATGTCAGGTCGAACGTTGAATTAAAGTGTACTGGATTATGTCCATTCTTGGAAAGGCAAGTGTTTCTATAGTCTTCGGAAACGTCTGTTCGTATCGTTGTATCTATGTTATCATAATAATCACGCAATTCTACTAGAGATTTTTAAAAAAAAAAGTAATTCAATACTTTATTCACGTAATCTGTACTTTGTTAGTTATTTTCTTATCTTTGAATTAACTAGTCAGTCTTTATTTAGTTATATTCTTATCTTTTAATTAATTGTAGAATTATTTTCATGTGGATGAATGCTGGCTTCATTTCATTTAATTTTTAACAGAATAAAAATACTCCTATGGATATACAGGGTATGTATTTTCTCAAGAATTCTGTTGGGATACCATTGGTAGTATGATAGTTAAACGTCTTTTCCCCAAGAACTTGGATGAAATACCGTTTGATATTATGGTGATAAAATGCTTTTTCTCATGAACTTTAATTGGATACCGTTGATAGTATCGTAGTGAAATGCCTTTTCTCAAGAACTCCGTTGGGAAACCATTTCGCACATTGGTAGTGAAATGCCTTTCCTCAAGAACTCCGTTGGGAAACCATTTCGTAGATTGGTAGTGAAATTACTTTTCTCAAGAACTCTGTTGGGAAACCATTTCGTACATTGGTAGTGAAATGTCTTTTCTAAAGAATTCCGTTGGGATACCATTTGAGAGTATGGTAGTGTAATGCCTTTTCTCAAGAACTGTGTTGGGATACTGTTTGGTTGTATATTAGTGAAATGCCTTTTCTCAAGAACTGTTAGATACCGTTTTATAGCATAACGGCAGTGATTTTCCCCTGCCTTAAGCGGCTATCGGGAGCGTACCAACAGTGGCTGCTCTAAGTATCCAAGTTAAACTTTTCTGATGAGCAAGGCATGTTTAAATAAAGGCATATCGTGTGAACTTATGTAAAAACATTTAAATTCATTCTTGTACACGCCGTACTCTACTCACACTGTCAAGGTCAAAGGTATCCATATATCGGATTCGTAAGTACGGTAGCTTTTATCCTTATAGGAGAAGGTCTAAGGGATTTGTTTGTTGGAGGGTGAGAAAAGCAGCTGATTAACGAAACATGAATGCAAGTTAGTGTTGTTGTTATGTGTCACGTGTATAGCTTGATATCTTGATATATGATGCCTGTGAGTTAAAGCAAACGAAAATGTTTGACAAGAGAACAGTAGTGAAACTAGTGCTTTGTCGTTGATTATTTTAAGTCCGTGCTGATATAATTCATAGGATGGAACAAAGTGAGCAGTAATCGTGTGTTTGGAAAGAGCAACAGTTAGGCATATTTTATGACTTTCTTGAATCGTGCACATAAAGCAATCTTAATAATTATAATAATAATAATAATTATTATAATAAAAACACCACCCACACACCCACACACTTTGCATAAGGCCGTCAACATTGCTTTCTGTCTGGTCCTGTCCTTAACCCCCTGAAGCCTAACCGATGGGCCATAAGTTTATTACCAATGAGACCCCCACCCTATAATTGCATACACACTTTCAACACATGAAAAGGCCAAGTCAATAATGCAGTCAATGGGTCTCTTTCTAATCTGTGCTGATTGACTCCTGGGACTTAGCATAAAACTATTCTGAACACAACACTGCATATAAACTTTCATTACGTTAAAAGACCAAGCCACTTATTGTTACGGAATTTTATAAACTTACTGTCAATGCGTTATATATGAATGAAAATATACTATATACGCAGGTTTCATTTACAGTATTACTAGAGGGTGGTTCTCGTTTTCAGCTGTATTTAGTTCAGTTCACAATGGCGCATGTGCAATGTGCCTGCAATGAAAAATTCGATCATCTCAAGTTCCATGGCCATGGATTTGACCATGACCAGGGTATGTATAGAGTAAAGTTCTCGTTGCATTATCATGAGCTTGGTCAGGAAGCTGTTCGGTTTACGAAGCAATCTTAGGCTGCAGAGGTCTGTAAAATTAAAAAAAAATTGCATTCCTTCTTGTTTTTAGTTTCATGTCATAGAATTGTTTAACATGTTGAATGTTTGGGAATTTATTCTAAATTTTCTAGAAAGTCAGACCTTTGTCACATTACATGCTATCAGATAGACTATAGTCTGTTGCAAATGAGCCAGCCATTTCTTTATAACTGGACAGACAAGTTGAATTCAATTATGAATTGCATAAATTAAATGATGAGGAAAATGTTCAAGTTCTTATATCCAGTGTGATTATTCTTGTTGTACATGGATTTGTGTATGAATGTGATTATTATACAGTAGTTGTAATGAAATAATATAATGTGTAACAAAGCCAATTCATGTGTGTGCATGTGTAGTGTACATCACTTTACAGTATTCATACTTAACTGTCTTGTAAAATGAATGACTCAATTATTGTATTTTTAGCAGTTTCACAGGAAGTCATAAAATTCTCAGGGTTTTGTGTAACCCAGATGCTGCAGCTGATGGTGATGTTGGCTCAGAGGACAGTATTGGTTTACTGGTAGTGAGGGACCAATGGTTCTGCAAGGAATAAAGAAACTCAAGGGATCCTTCAGCAGACCTGGAGAAACAGGCTATATGTCGTTGCTCCTTGACCATTAGACAAGAGCTGTGGCACCGGAAATATACTATGATGCTCAACTGGATGCCACGAGATAAATACATGTTCCATTTTGTAATCAACATTATTGAACTATATGGGTGAAAATATTCAATATTGTTATACAAGCAAAATCAATTATATATATATATATATATATATATATATATATATATATATATATATATATATATATAGATATATATATATAAAGAATGCAAATCATATGGCAAATAACAGTCCTTTCAAGCACATTGGATCCGGCATGTCAGGGATTGATTAAGATAAATGCAATAAACTGACAACGAACAGTGCAAAACTAGTATCTAACTAGCCTGAGCGCTTTCGACTCTTAATGAGTCTTTTTTCAAAGGCATATAGAAAACATACACAAGACAAACAAATAAAACAGAAAAACCGTAGTGTCTGCATTTTACTTTTGAAAAATTCTCTAAATTTGCTTAACAGCCTACAATTACTACTATAACAATGAAATATCCGGGATGTAATTTGTGCTTACATAAATGTACACAAAATCCTAGATGTCGTTATGGCTCATCGTTTTCTAGGTTAATACAAATAATTTCCAGTATCTGCAACAAGTTGATATAAACTAATTGAAACATAATACATTTGGAGGTTTAATTCCTGTAGAAACAGCCATGTAAAGTTTTGCTAACACTACAGTTTTTCTGTTTTATTTGTTTGTCTTGTATATGTTTTGTATATGCCTTTGAAAAAGACTGATTAAGAGTCGAAAGCGCTCAGGCTAGTTAGATACTAGTTTTGCACTGTTCGTTGTCAGTTTATTGCATTTTTATATATATATTAGATGGTGATAGATCCATATACTGTTTATAAATTCTATACATTGATCATCCAAGGTGACAGATCCATATACAGTGTATCAATCATAATTATTATGAGCTCCATACATTGATTCTCCTTTGATTACTTGATTAAGTTACAATCTCTGATTAGTTCCATTCATGAATAATATAATTTTTCTTATAGCTGTTGTTTAACTCCATGCGTTCATTCTGTTAAATGGTTCTTGGACTTCATGTGCACAAGTGTGGTGCCAAATTTATTCATCATTCAATATTATAAATAAATATCTCATTCACAAAATTGTGTTCAGCATCTTTACTAGATCCAATCCAAACTTGGCTTCATCCCATTAAACTAATACAACCAAGAATTGCTTGGTAACTATTCTGAACGCCACCCTATATGCATACTTATTTGGCAGGAAAACAGAGATTCATTATATACAAATCAACTCAAAGGTGGTAGGGTGAGGCCTACATTTGTTAAGATATACCATACCATGGAAGTCTTCTTTTCTTTTTCTTAGGAGCAGGATGCAGGATAACTCAGTCATCGACTCCTAGCCTGTGAGTTGTTATTACAAACCTTTATGACAAATTTGACTCAGCTCAATGTTTGGTGTGTTGATTGTTGTAAAATATCTGATAGCTAGTGTTTATTTTTAATTGGATTTCTATGTATGGAAGTTATTTTGACAAAATCTCTTGGTATCAGTTAGGAAAATGGCACGACATACTTAAGTTTACATTTATAATATAGGTAATTATTTAAGAAATGTGACATTCACTGTTGGATAGATGATGCTGACTTTCCACAATGATGTCTTGTCTTTGTAGTTTTTATCAAAAAGCTGAGACTTAGTACAACACTACTGTATTGATGAATTAGGGGAGCCAACTTCATTTTCTAAAGGCTGATACATTCAACCCCATTAGCTGTCTTTCCACCAGTTTTTATCAACCAATAATGACATCACATTTCAAACAGTAACAAAAATTAACAAAATGCAATACTGATATAATACATGCACATTTAAATTATTCACTCACTAGATTAAAACAAAATTATACATACTAATGTCAAAGATCAATGGCAATTTTGTTTTGTATGCAATAGCATTCACTGGTAATCAAATGTTTTCAAGGCTTGTACTATTATTTTTGTGTCTAAGCCGTTAATAGACAATATTTTCTGAGTGTGGCAGACATATATGGGATGACTAGAAGATAAGGAATTAAAAGGAAAATAACAGATTGTATATGTTGTCATCCGAGTTCCATAGTTATAAAAGTAAACTGTAAAGTAGGAATGAGATTTACAAAGAAACCAAAAGAAAATTAAGGAATGAAATTTATAAGCACATTCTGCATGCTGTTAAAAAATGTTTGACAAAAGATTTTCAATAGGTACATCAATTTTGCATAAATGTCAAAAATACATGCACATAAAGAGTAGATAGGAAACCATTAAATATATACCGAGTCTCTGAACATTTATTATAATTTTATCATCAAAATCTATCTAGATGTTTTCAATAGTTTTTGTTACAAAGGAACATAAAGAAATGCTTATCAATGCTAATTTTTCTGGAAAATAATGCTATGAATAGTTGAAAATTTTGTTTATTTTAGCTCCCTGAATATACATTTGTAAATGCTCCACTTGTCTGTGTACAGAAGAATATCTTCCTGAATATACCTCTGTAAATGCTTCACTTGTTTGTGTACAGAAGAATATCTTCCTGAATATACCTCTGTAAATGCTTCACTTGTTTGTGTACAGAATAATATCCTCCTGAATATACCTCTGCAAATGCTTCACTAGTCTGTGTACAGAATATCTTCTAGAATATACCTCTGTAAATGCTTCTTGTTTGTGTACAGAATAATATCCTCCTGAATATACCTCTGCAAATGCTTCACTAGTCTGTGTACAGAATATCTTCTAGAATATACCTCTGTAAATGCTTCACTTGTTTGTGTACAGAATAATATCCTCCTGAATATACCTCTGTAAATGCTTCACTTGTTTGTGTACAGAATATCTTCCAGAATATACCTCTGTAAATGCTTCACTTGTTTGTGTACAGAATAATATCTTTCCCAATAACTTACAGATACTCAGCATCTGATAGGATGCATAGCTAACATAAGTTGTACACAATATTTTACTTGGCTCTTCACTTTGTGTTGCATCTTTAATATCGTTGAGAAAACTAGGGATCACATTCAGAACAAACTAAATCCATCACGGTCTTGATACAATTGGAGATAACTTTACTATGATTGCATACAGACATTTTGATCTTGGTACAAATGGAGAAAACTTTGCTATATTTTCAGCAATGCAACGTCATCTTGGTACAATTAGGGATAACTACTATGTTTTCAGACATGCATCTTGCTACAATTAGGGATAACTGCTGTGTTTTCAGACATGAATCTCTGTTATACCACTGTATATTAATCTTCTCTGCCATGCTCTAACAGAACCATTAAAGAAAACTGTGTATATTGGTTTAACAATTGATATATGTCATAAAATATGAAAACAAAGAATAAATATCATAGGTCTCAGAAATGCTTAATCACGAGTATTTGGATGCCAATTTTTTATCTGGGACACAGAAAATCACTTAGGTGGGAGTCCTCTTTATGCATGTAACAGGTGGGTGGCCAAATTCAAAGACTTGCCAGTCCTGCTTCAGCCACCTTCTTAGTGGGGAAAATATGTTGCTCAATTAGCTGTGCTGATATTTACAAAGACAGAATTCAGTAGCTGAAAGAGCCCTTGATGTACATGTTGTCATTATAAGAGTACATCAAAAGAACATGATGCAATAGCTGGGTGGCAAGTTCAAGGACTTTGACTGGCGGCTGGGTGGGAAAATGTACTGATATTTATAATGGCAGAATTCAGTGGCTGAAAGACCCCATGATGTACATGTTGCCATTATAGAGTACATCAAAAAAACATGATGCCATAGCTGGGCAGAAATTTCAAAGGCTTTGACTGGCTGCTGGGTATGAAAAGGTACTGATATTTACAGTGGCAAAAGACCCAAAGATGTACATGTGGTCATTTATAACAGTACATCAAATAAATAACGTTAGCTTTCAATGTCTTGTTCATTTCCAAGTGTAGCTGAATAAGCAGTGCACATGACCTCGGGATAAAGACATGTTGAGACTTAGACAAAATGCCATTCGCAAATTTGGATAAGTACCTTGGGGTTAAATGGCAAAGTGACGAACATTGTAATGAGATTCAGAAGAGTGCTAAAGTTGCTAAAACCAATAGTTTGGATGGGACAGTAGCCAAGTGTAAGAATGCGTGTGATGCTTAGCTTAGTCCCTGGAATAAGACCTTCCCTGGATTGACAAAATTCAGTCTCACTCTGATGGAAAGACATGAGCTATGTCAGTATTACAAAGAACATGGAAATTAAACTCAATGGCAACCAACAGTTCTTTTAATCTGAATAGTTTTCTGGGAGGGGAATGCAAATTTTGCTGGTGGGACTCCTATTTTTACCAAAATTGGAGTCCTGGACTCCTAGTTTTAAAATCCTAGCGAGACCTCTGAATATGACACCTATTTAAACACATTCTGGAAAGTGTTATTGACAAAACAGCCAAAATATAATTGTTCTTGGCATCACATTTTATCGAGTCATGAAGCTGTCATGGTGTAAAACTTTTCAAGTAATGGTTAGAGATTTTTCAAAATAAAAAGCAGATGAAATGAAGCAAAGCAAGCTACCCTGTTTCTTGTTACAGCAGTGATGATTTTTCTTAATAAATTCCAACTGCCTTAAGTGTGTCACTTATATTTCTATGCCATTATGCAAATCAGGTTGTGTGAGGACAGCCACTGGCTACAGCACTGTTCAATGATGTTGACAAGCATATTTTTTAGGAAGCATGCGCACATGTAGAAACTCTGCCATGATACAATTAAATATTGTCATCTGTGCTTGGTCATAGAAAAGAACAGAAGTGTAATCAGACTGAGGGACATATTGCTCAATGATAAATAAAAAATCACACTCAGAACACATGAATTGAAACATGATTTTTTAATCCTTGGATGAAAAGATTATGACTGACAAAATTTCTTTCTTCTGAAGAAAGAGATTCATGGTTAGAATTCAACAGAAAGGCTTTAAGAAGGGAGTTTTGTTCTGTCAAACACCCTCTGTCAAAGAGGTAACTTTCTGAGTGAGTGATTTTTTAAATGAATTATGCATAATTTGTTAGCACTATTTTTAAATCTATTGGATGAATTTTTCCAGATCATACCCTAAGGTATGTAATACATTAAAATGTTTTGTAACTCTCTAAGATTCTGAACCTATCTTTTTAAATAAAACATCTCTCTCCAACGACACACAAATTTTTTTTAACCTTTTATAATATACCATCCCCACCCCCATTCTCCACACAGGACTTTCATCCTATTCTTAAATTTTCTTATTTTATTTTGTATTACTTTCTCTCCTTCAATCTCATGAAATGCAAGACTTTCAATAATTTTCTATTATCAACTTCCATCTCTGTCTCTCGTACACATGTAAAGTGTATGTCAATGTGGTCATGTGGGTGCAATTCGAGATCTTAAATACTTTTCTAAAATTTAATACTAATACAGTTTAACCAAAGTCGTTTAATTCTTGATTTTTGAATGCTCTACACCTTAGCTGTCATCACAAAACTTCAGACAATAATTACTGATTGCTATGGACATTTATATTGGCATCCAGGTACCTAACTTGATCAAGACAAGAGTATGTCAAGTGTAAATATTACCAGTGCAGGCTATTAGGAATATAGTCCAACATGTGGCACTTTC
Source organism: Megalonaias nervosa (assembly GCA_016617855.1). Taxonomy (NCBI): domain Eukaryota; kingdom Metazoa; phylum Mollusca; class Bivalvia; order Unionida; family Unionidae; genus Megalonaias; species Megalonaias nervosa. Next base: position 23,113 of record JAECUM010000665.1, read on the forward strand.
ATTGTAATGTGGTAATGTGTGACATTCAATCTGGTTTATCAGAAGATACCACTTGCATGACCTTGTCAAAAAATGTCCATATATTTTAACACAGACTTTGAAATATAGATTCTTTGGCATGTTGATATAATGATATTCCACATAATAATGATTGCAGAAAACTGAAAAAAAAAATACTTGTAATTAAAAGGTATGTGTCATCAAACTCTCAAAAATAACACTGACTGCTGAAATTATGGGTATCAAATGTCTACATGACCTGTATAACTGTACTTAATTATAGACATATAAAAAGACATGGGTGATTTATTTTTATCAACTGTTTGCATGTTTTTATTAGCCTGCATTGCAGCTGATATATTTGTGAATTTTTGTTCATGATGTTTTGTTTGCACAGAGACACCTGAATATCAATGACAAACCCTGTACATTTTTTAATTTGATTTTTCAAAATATGTCACTGACAGAAACAGCAGACTGATAAAGAAGGTTTTTCATGATTAAGATCTGTCTTAATGATTACAAATATGTCACTGAAGGAAAGAGCAGACTTATACAGAACACTTTTCATGGTAAAAGCCACCTTGCTGATTAGGAATCATAAACAACATTCAATTAAATATGTCTTCTACAGGCAAAGTATAGGTTCCTAACCGACTGGAAATGTAAGTTACACTTTAACTGTAAATTGAGGGTTTTAAAGCTGAAAATTTCAACATCAGATCAGTAAGAAAGCAATTTATATTCTCAGTAAGAATGAAAACCAAAGGTATTCAGGAATACTATCTGCATTTTATATTAACGTTTTCCTTTGTGATGAATATTTTGTCAAAGTTGGTTCAAAAATAATTCATACACAAAGTCATATGATTTTTTTTTGTTGGATTCTGGAATCTTAAGAAAAACAAGGTCAATCTGATAGTGAAACCCCTCAAAACAGCAAAGTGAAACACCTCGAAACAGAAAACCCTTGGGGCTCAAAACAAAATTGCAGACATAAACAAATGTGCCTTTTTCTAAGTTTTTATGTGATGAGAGAGATAGTATAATATATTATAAGGCCTGAGATTTGAATGTTTTTTGGTCCTTGTGTGGCAAAACCATTGCCACACAAATCATTCAGCTTGTCAAATTTGCTGGCAGTTTTGAAATGATGCCTATTTGCATTACTGTTTGTTTTCAGTGGCTTACCGACAAGCAATTAGTTGCTAATAATTCACCTTAATAGCTGGCTCTTTTTTTTATGGTGCAAAGACTTCAGATCAGGCTATGTCAGCCCTAAGTGGTGGTGTAAGTGTGCATGTCAAGTATTGTTTTAACCTCATCTAGCCTTGGAACATTGTAGGAGTAATTTGTCTTGCAGATTAGCCTAGTTCAGTACTTGCTAACCATAATTAATCTGTTGCAGTTTGTGTTTGACACAACCCACACCAGAAGTCATTTTGCTAACCAACCCTCCACTGTTGGAATCAAAACAGTTTGAAACAAAGTGCCATTGCCCAAGGGGTTATATGTTTTACTGGAAAAAGCTCTCAGGAATTTAACAGCTGAAATACATTTCCAAGTTTTAGCATCAAACTGCAATTTTGGATCAAAATTTTGTTATTTGGAGTTGAGGGGTTCAGTTCACTGGGGAAAAATGATGACAATAAAGAAGGAAAAATGCAGGACTCCAAAACGTTTTAATCTTGGGGTGATTCCAATATACTAAGGTTACACATCTGAAAATGGTATGTAACAAGAGTCTTTCTTAAATGATACTTAAGAACTGGCCATTTTATCAGGGGGAGGAAAGAAAGGGGAGATTTTATTGAAGAAAAGAAATTCTTAAGTCTCTTCTGCTGTGAAGAAAATATTCTCATCTCCTTTTCTGCCTAAAAGTCCATGTTATTCTGATTCAAATTTTCTGTCTTTAATAAGGTGAAAAAGATTTTCACATTTTAAAGCCCTTCCCCAATTCACATTGCTGTACAAGTCATTGACAGCATTAGATATTATGCCTTGATTTAAAAAAACAATCCACATGATTTTATGTCCTTTGCAAATAAAGGCTAAGTCTACATCCTGTAGTCCACTGGACAATAATGGAAATATATCTTCATGCACTATTTCAGTGTGCAAGTCTGTATCTTATCCAGCTCCAGTGAAGCAAACTGCACATGGACAGCATGTTGTCAGGCTATGTAGTACTGGAAAAAGATTAAAAAAAGCAAGTGTAACAATGGAACAATGGCAGCTGCATCTTTTTTAACCCTATTTATATCATAAAGGACAAAATGTAAAGAGTCTTCTCAAATTCTCAAATATTTGCAAATCTTTACCTCACAACATTATGCTTATATATTGATCTCCCTGCCTCATCACGTGCATGGGGTTTGAGTTTTTCTTTATATAAGCAGAGAGCTGGAGTGTACCCAGCAAAAAGAAAAGCAGACTTTTCCAGCTTTGAAGTTGGAATGTCAGTACTATGTGTCCTATAATGACAAATAATAATATCAGTCTGAGATTTCTGTTACAGATCTAGTTCAAAGCCTTCTAACCCACAAGATCTTTATCCTCACACATGTGAACACATGCACTAGCCCACCAAACAAACTTACCATGAGGTACCCTGCAAGAAGAAAGTCATGTGGGGTGGACAACATAAATCGGTAACCAAACAAACCACTATTATCATACTACTTACACATATCTAAGATTGTGAAATAAACTCTGTTGATGTGACAGGTACATGCACAAGCTTATGTCCACATCCATTTAAATGTACACATCCATGATCACAATTTGCATCAACACCCTCACATGGCAAACAAACCAACCACCCATTATTAGAACTGTAATACACACCCAACCAGTGCACACAAATGAAGTTTTTAGTCAGGCCAATATTACTGATCATGACTGTACTAAACATATGGAGATTCCTTTATTGTGAGACTAAAGTACTACTACAATAATAGGATTAATTATTGCTACTATACTCTATACAAAATATTCTGCTGACAATGTTTTCCTTGTGAGGCTGTATTTTATATTGATTGTGGCTATGTTTTGCAGAGAATGTGTGAGAATATTGTGGCTTTGCTGAGATTGTGTGAGAAAAATTTACAGATTGATGCATATAGTATTTTGAAAGGATTTATGAGGTTATACAATACAGGAATCAAATTGCCCTAAACAATGCAGTGTTTTTGTAATCTCACAGAAAATATTAAATTGCTGTTTTGCTTAAATGCACCACACATTTTTGTTACAGGGGCTCAAAAGCTGTATGATTTTTCAAATATGTATCCGTAGCTTCTTAATAAATTAATCAAGCTAACTGAACAACAACTATGTAAACCTGCTCAAGCTTATGACAAAAATTGTGAAAAATCACTATGATATTTTGCAAGAAAACAAAGTTGCTGACATTAGCTGAGTGTACTTAGCAACAAAAACTGAAATGAGTACATAGTCTTAGTCTACAATATGATACATTATCGATACACATATCAACTTGATGGTTGTTCCATCTATAGTAGGTTTGTCAGTGGTAGGTGGTGCCCTTTCGTGCGTGTTGACATATTGGTTGTATTTCCAGTATGCAGATTACAGACAGACATGGACTTAGCATCTATTTATATGCTGTTCTCATCCATGACAAGATAACAAAAATACTTTCAACCAGACTACCTGTTAGTTGTCAAAAAATTTTAATTCAATATTTTAGGTCATATCAGGTTGCCCCATTTGATAGATGGATGACTCATCTTGGCCACTATGCCCTTTGTTTTGCAATGTATTGATGCTTTAAAAAACATCTTATTACCAATTCAATGTTTTCACTTAAACTTGGAAAGCATTACAGTGTTATATTCAAAAAAAGAATAAATAGTGCAATTTCCTCATGCAAAGACAATCTCATCTAAAACAAGTCCTGGTGTGGGAGTGGGGATGAATAGCCAAAAAACCTAGCACAATATACTTTCTACAGATGAAAAACAACTGCCATGGTCATTTGTTTTTGTTAATGAAGAAGCAAAACTATTGACAACATCTACTGCCCTTCTATAAAAACATGTACAGACAAACGCAAGGTGAAAAACTTGTGCTGATTGTGCATGTTCAGTCACTGATTAAATATCTCAAAATAAAAACAGACATTCCAAATCTGCTGTCATCATCACGAATGCTGTCACAAAAGGATGACAATGCAATTATCCTAATCTGATATGAACCAGGTAAAGATGTGGTGAAACTTCTTTTGAAGATGTGTCCCAGAATTATACTGACCCTGTGCACTACTTTTCATCTGTAGGAATGGCTTGGAATGCTCGGTTGTCAAAAACAAATGCTGAATTGGAGTTGCTGGCAGACAAAGATCAGCACTTTTTGTTGAAAGTGGAATCTGAAGTGGGATTTCTATGGCAAACCACTACTAATCTCACAAACAATCCACAAATGGATGGATAAAGACCCATATATTCCAAAAAGTTTTGTTATACACCTAGCTGCCAAAAATCAGTATGAATTAGCAATGATCCCATGCCTATCAGTGCATTTTTGAATATGTTAATCCTGTGCAAAAAGACATGAAATAATGCACTGGAGTGTATAATAAAAACAATGATATCCAATACTTTTATGTATAATAAAAACAATGATATCTAATACTTTTATGTATAATAAAAACTATGATATCTAATACTTTTATGTATAATAAAAGCAATGATATCTAATACTTTTATGAAGCTGACCTGGAGTACCCAGGTGAGCTTCACCATGGCAACAACAATTATCCACTAGCACAGAGCCACATGAGTGACTGTCCCCATACCATTGTGAAATCCAGATGTAAGGTTAAAGAATGTGTCAGGCTTGTTCTCCCCCCGAAGCACTAAAAGCAACTATATAGTATATGTACATAATTTGCAGTTATATGGGTATGTGCTAATGCAAAGTTCCCTAAGTGTTACATTTTTGCCTGAGTGCATCGATGGCACCATACAGAAACAAACACAGACCTACGTACTGCAGCAACCAATGAGTTTCAAAACAATTTTTTTAAATTCATGAATAGCCCTGAGTTTGGTAAACAATGGAGAACCTCTGCAAATGTAGTTAGTAAAATAACTTTTGCAGGCTTATTGCTGACCCATCCTTTGAGTCCTGAAAGATCTCTGATGGTAGACTCACAGCCATACACAGTAAAAACATAAATACTGAAGCAACAAATGATGGATACTCCATGATGAAATCATTACTTATGTGTATGGGCATGCGCAGATCTCAAATTAAATCTTGGTGGTAGTTCTGTGTCTGCAGGAACAACTTGCAATTCCTCTAACACAATTGCTCTGCTTCATAAACTTTGCTGTGTCTTCATCTACAGGTGCCAAAGGGTAAAATGTTGGTTAACATGGAAAGCCATTTTTGTCCAAGAATGTAAACTTATCAATGGACCTTGCTGGGTCAGTAGCATGGCATCTTCTAACTCACCCCACTGCATACAGATACTGAATGAAATCATTTCTGAATGGGTCTAATAGCAGTGGTTGTGAAATCACTGTATAGGTAATGGTGATAGTCTTCTGTCAAATTGCCTCAGCATGCTTTAACTGATTAAGAATGTGGTTTCATCATTCAGTGCTTCCATGATTGATGGCAGTCACATCACCCATGTTCAAGACTGCTCTATGATCATAGACCTCATTAACAACACCTGGACATACTGATCTCCAAATAATTGTTCTGCAAGCATATTGTTAAATTATGCCAAAATGCAATGTTTTTTAACATGTCCAGCACAAATCCATACCGTATGCTTTGTTAACAATGCAGTAATGGCTCCAAGAAATTCTTTGCCTGGCCATGTTAGTGGTAAACATGTGTAAATATGTTTAAGCACACATGCAACACTTTTGGAATCTTTGGACATTAACAGCTCTACCTCCTTGAATAGGTTGACAACATCTAAAATGGTTAATCCATATACTTATACCACGCACCCAATCATGTGTGAGAAACAAAAAGATCTGCCTGAAGAACTTCCATGGGTATCCTCCCATTAAACCATCCACAAGCAATTTTTCTTGGTGTGGGTAAGTAGATTTGCTACAGCCCTTGCTGACTAACCATGCTCAAGCAACCCCACAGGTGATCTTTGCTGCAGTTTTCAATAACCACACAGACCATAGTATAATATGGTTAGTTTCATTATTATTATTATTATTACTATGGTTTCACTTTCATTGAGTAGATTTTATTCACCAAGTGTCACGCTAGTGATCATAAGTTGATCTTAAGATCAGCCAAGTTTTAACCTTCCTATCTCCTTTGCTGGTCAATCTGGCAATTATTCCTCCAAGTGTAGGATTAATAGCATTCAAATCAGGGATGAGATCTTTCTCACTCATGTGATTGAAAAATGTAGCTGATCTGCTAACTTTGCATTCCTTATCTCAGTCTGGTTGTCTCAGTCATGATGTTCTCATGCTAGGTACTACTTTATTTGTTTTAAAAACAACAACAAAAGACAAAAACAAAAAACAAGAGAGATACAACAAGGAGAACTTCACTCATAAAGCAACTTGGATAATATATCACACATGGATATTACAGTTTGAGGCAGACAGACACACACACAAAGTCTAGATATTAGGTTGCTGATCATAAATGAATGTGTATCATATAATTATCAAATTTTGTTACTACAAAAATTACTCCTAGCTGCACAGTTTTTAGACTTTTACACCCCTCTCTTGATAACTTGTACACAATGGGGTCCAAGAACATACACAGACTGTACTATAAGCAAGTGTGCTAGTTCCCAAGGAACCTAACAACAATTAAGAAGAGGATATCATCCCTACCAGACACTGAGAAAATTGGAGTCAAGGGAGGAGTAATGGGGCTGTTTAATGGCTGAATACTCATGTTATAATCACATTGGGAATAACTGTCAATAAAGATCTTTTTCTAATGAAACCTTTGAAAGATCATTAATAACATTATTCTAAGTGGTTTCGACAACCATCATGTGTACACAAATAAACTGAGTAGTACATCACTGCTTTTGTTATTGATTCACAATAAAACAAGTTTCCATTTTTAAAAAATTAGGAATATGTATTCTGTGCAATAATTGTCAACACTGAAACTCATTTTTTTAAAATTTAATTGTTCTATTCATGCCATGATTTCATTTCAAGTAAAAATGAAACTTTTTCTAATCCTTTAGGAAATCTCTGAGTGCCAATTAAGTTCACTACAAACACTAGAACTTGATAATGAACTATATCTGTGAAACAAAGCATCTTATTCACCAAGTACTCATTTTTGCTTGGTTGCCTTGAGCATCCGACCCCAAACCTGGACCCAAACCATCATAAGAACTTGAATCTGAATAGGCAGATGCACCTTAATATGAACCTGGTCCCTTGTATGAATCTCCACTGATGGAATTCTCTCAAGCTCAATTTGAGCACCCATCCCAAACCAAAGAGCAACAAAGATGTGCTTTACTCCCAAGAAGACCTGCACTTACAATGGAAAAAGAAGAAAGATATGCACATATGCAGCTACAAGCATCATATAAGATTTATAATCGAAAAACCAAAATAACCAAAGGAAGAAGTAGGCTTTGCTGGAGTGCATGATCCTCAGGACCTTGCGGACAAGTTGGAAACACTCATGGGGTCAGTTTTTGCATGGGCAACAATGAACCACAAATCATTAATGAGGCCGTATTGATTTGACAGTAGTTGCTCATCAATGACATCATGGACCTAGGGACAATTCATGTACTGATGCAAGAACTTATTGAAAATGCTGATGCTGAATATAATGAACATTAATGATGAATGCTGATGCACCTACTGTTTTATTTAAAATCAAAGCTGTGATGCAGTGTCGTTGCAAATAAAACCCTGAGCATTACCTCAATGATCACGATCTCAACAACAAAACCAGAATTTAATGTAGTCTTTCCGATGCAAATCACTGCAAGGCAATCCCATGAACTAGTGTCATCATGTATTTATCACAATGGTCAAATATTTCACTGTCACCATCTGAGAGTTTTAATGCTAAAAAGTTGCTTGTGTTCTTGTCAGTTTCAGGTGAAAATTTGAATGTTGTTGGGCTTCTCATGGAAGTATACAAGATTGAATCAATCAATGAAGAGATCCGATAATGGGCTTTTCTTGTGACCAAGCTAGATTCTGTAATTTAAATATGCAAACATGACCGTACACTCAGCTCCAACATCTTCATTGAATCTCCAATGTTTATCACTGAGACTGCACAATTATCACTGAAAAAAAGTACTCAGTTGGCCTGAAGATATTAATGATATTAGTGATGGATTATGACCATGGTGATGAGGTTGTGGAATTTGCTGACAGGGTGTTAGATCGGGTGACCAGTGATGCTAACACAGATAGCAATTTCATTCAATTTGTCGATGAATATATGCTTCAAAATTATGGCATTAACATATCTTTGTATCTACTCAAATATAACCTTGTTATAGGTCAAATAGAAATCAACAGTCGGGACTACCCGAAAGTACCAATACCAACTCAAAGCCAGCTGGGAGTCATTGCATTAGCATGTGAAAATGCTCTGTAACAGAATGCACAGCAAGGCATAAAAGTACGCAGGGGTTGTTTCTACAATGATGAAGTGGAGTTTACCAACAAATCCACTCCAGTTGCATTTTGTATTAATTATGCTGCACCAACATAAAATGAAACAAAAGGAGAAAAGTCACGACTCTTGTTAAATAATGATGTACTTGTCCATGGAGCGGTTTTGGGATGAAGACAAGAAGGATTGTTTCAGACAACATTCAATGGCATAATCGGTATGGCTCTATATCAACATGGTGGTAGGCCCCAAGAATGCACAATCACCATAGACTTAAATATTACACCAAAAGATAATTTCTAAGATTGTGTGGATAGAAGTACATGTGCGTGTTTCTCCTGAAGAAGGTAAGATTGTCAAGCAATTTTTTTTCATATTATTAACAGAAGAACTAAGATAACAATCAAAGTTACTGACACTAAGAAATAAATGAAGCAGAACAACAACTATGAGAAGAAATCACCAAGAGAACTGTTCTACTTGTAAAATACAAACATTGTGATTTTTGATGCTATTTGTGGAATCATTCAAGTAAATATCTGCCACTGCACTGAGGTGCCTCATAAGAACTTAAGGAGCAATTATGGAACCATAATCGTCATTCATGTAGTGGTATCATAACAGCAGTTTGTCTGGTTACTATCTAGGATAAAGTCTTGTACCAGACATGGCTATCCTCTCGCATGGACACCTCATAGTGAACTTAGTCCTCGAATGCGATGTGAAGACAAAGTTATAGGGGGTAGAAGGCTTTGACCTAGATCAGTAATACAAATCTCCAATTACTATTTTTATACTACTGCTTCCCAGGAAACAAAGACCAGCTGACACAGGTTCAATATATGCAGTCAACTACACCTTCTGCTGTCATGACAAACACTGTGAACATGATGTGGGTTTTGCAGTCAGCAAAGCACTTATGTAGAAGAAGATGGTAGCAATATCTGAGTACATCATCTTATTCTGCATTTCTTCCATTAGAGGCATCATTATGGTCATCAGTGCACAAGATCCGACTGGGTGAGAAGCTGTTCCTCCTAAGCAACTTCAATGCAAATGTTGGATCAGACCACAGATTATGGCCATCATGTTTCAAACAAAACCGTGTTAGCATGATTAACAAATACAGCCAGAAGTTACTTAATTGTATCATCTGAAACAGCTTTGCATTACCAACACATTCTTTAAGGACAAACATCAGCACAAAGAGTCATGGCACCACCCAAGATTTTCATCAACTCAGCTTATTTATTATCAGGGGATGTGATCTAGCCAGTGTACCTACCTCTATAACGGTACAAAATATTAACAAATTTCCCTACCCATCAATATTAAGTTTCCCCACGATATCTCGGACTGTGGCAATGAGGCTCTCATTCTCCTGTGGGTTGTCCAGAATGATGGAATGCAGGCGGGCCATGTAATTGTCTATCGACTCCAGGGTGGGGATTTCATGGACTCCTATAAAGGCATAAAAAATGCAATTACAAACAAAGTAAGAAAAATCTATCGTGGTGTGATGCCAAATTAGAGAATAAGGAAGATTACTATAACACTTTGTTGTAAAGATTATGGCATGCAAGTAGATCAATACTAAATATGTATGTAAAAGACTAGAATGTTTTACAACTGACTTTCAGAAATTTGAAATTAAAGCATTAAGTAAAGAAATAGGCAACATTTACAATTACTGAAGGCAATGCAATACAATATACCCATAATTCAATGATGCCACATAAAACAAGAGTATCATGAATGGCACATTATACACCCATCCAGCAGATGATAGTCCTCTCTGTAGGCACTACTAGGGTATGGTTAACTCTAAAGATTATTGACCAAAGGATCTCAATGATTTAGACCTTTGGTAAAGGTGTGTCATCTTGAACTAAACTTACTGTGCAAAAACCATTATTTACTTATCAGACTTACCATGACCATAACACCAAAATCTATAGGTTTCTTAATTATATCAAGTGCAAACCATCCACAATATTTGGTCAAGGAACTTACTCCAGAGTTATTCTGTAGAACTTACTTTTCTTTAGTCACAATGATCTTGACCTCCTGACCCTAAATCAATATGCTTTTCCCATCCCTTAAGTACAAGCTATCCACAGACTTTGATCAAGTTAAATGGTCTTGAACTAAGTTATTATGCAAAAACTTTTTTCTTGTTTCAGTCAGTGACCTTGACTGATGACCTTCTGACCCCAAAACTGAAAGGCCTCTTTCTTATCAAACATGCAAGTCATCCACAAACTTTGGTGAAGGTACATGATCAAGAATTGAAATTTTTGTTCTTTCAGTTACAGTAACCTTGGTCTTTGAACTTTTGGCCCCAAAATAAACAGGTTTCATCCTTAACTCAAGTGTAAGCCATCCACAAAGTATGGTCCATGTCCATGATGTAGAACTAATGTTATTGTGCAGAATGTTTTTTTTTTTTACTTCATTCTGTCACAGTAACCTTGACATGTGACTTTTGACCAGAAATTGATAGGTTTCTTCCTTAACCCATGTATTAATTTGTTTTTAGGTGTCAACCTTTTTTCCTGACAGACTGGCCCTTTTGGCACATTACATTACTTGTACACATCAGCAGCAGTGGTAGTCTCCATGGGATAGAAATTAATTTCAACCAATTCCTTTTAGCTGTTGATGTATGTGCATGCAAAATGGAGCCATGTTACATAATTTATTATCTTCAGTTTCCAGCTACAATGTGAAGAGGGTAAGAAATAACACCACTTACACTAAATCCTTGGATAAAGACAATAATTATGGATCAGAAGATATGTTGCTGGATGGGGGGGGGGAGGGGGAGGGGAGAATTAGGAAATTGGCAAGCAAAAATATGCCAACACCCCTCTCTTTTATGTCCATGATAGAAATGAGTCTATTGTACTGTCTTTCTTTCAAACTGTGTAAGGCCAGTTTACTCCAGTTGAACTCAAAAATGACTAAAACTTTTCCAGAGAACCACGGAAGCAGTATAATTGGTTAATGTGCAGTTTCATATGATTACTAAATATGAGAGAAATTTATTAACAACTGTGAGATAAGCTGTGGTCACAAGATGGCAAGTATGAGGGAAATTCATTAATAACTGTGAGAAAATTTGTGGTCACACAACAGTAAGTATGAGAAATTCATTAATAAGTGAGAAAATTTGTGGTCACACAACAGTAAGTATGAGAAATTCATTAATAACTGTGAGATAAGCTGTGGTTAGAAAATGTTAAGAATGTGAGAAGTTAGTTATTAACTGTAAGATATGCTGTGGTCACATGATGGTACATACAAGATAAATTCATTGATAATTATGAGATAAGCTGTGGTCAAAAGAAAGTGTCATACACTGTAAATAGCTGTAAATATAAAGGGTAATAATAACAAATATGCAGCACAGTAATTTTTCAACTTCAACATCTTCAGATGCTGACCACAGTAGGTAAAAAGTATCCATGAAGTCCATTCATAACAGCAAGACTAGTTGAAGTCACAAGACTGTGTGACAGACTGAATGAGACAGACAGACACAAAAACTCCTATACTCTCACTTCATACAGGTGGGGTTATAAAAAAAAGAGTTATGTCTGAGGCTGTTCTCTTTTCCTAATGAAAACTTGGTGGTTTGTGATCAGAACTTGCCTGGTAGTGGTACAGAGACAAAACTTGTGGTAAGCGCAGTGCGGAGAGCATCAAGGTGATTTTGTAGTGCCATGTTTGTACTTCGCTGCTGCACTGCCTCAATTTCTAGCTTCTCTATTGCATGTTTCATGTTCTCAATGTGCTTACTCAAAATGGCGTTTTGTTCTTCGAGTTCTGTTGTCTGCTTACGTAGTTGACGCAGCTCTGCTTCTCTAGCTGTTGAGGAAAAAATGATAATTAAAAAAATAAATAAATTAACCATCATAAAAGAAAAACTAAATTATGCAGTCTTATTGGAAAGCATTTATTTCATCTGTTAATTGGTCCCCTATAAATTTTCATGAAATACATGACAAATTGTAGGTGTTGGATATATTATCTTGGCTGGAAAGCAACTTTGTTATTGTAAATTAGAGTTGGCTGTACATATTTATTCAACTTCTACTAATAAGAAATAACCATGAATACAAAGTGTGATTTTTAACCAATATCCACTTTTTGGTGATAAAATATGTTTTCTGCTTAATCTGTATTTATGATCAATTAGAAAGAATGTTTTGATGAAGTCATATAGATTATTGAGAGTACATTCATGGGGTCTGGGATGGAAAATAAAACCTGAGTATTTTCAATGGAATGCTCAAGTTGTTCAAATATGACTAAGTGTTCTTCATTGAAAATAAATTTAAACTGCAAAATAGAAATATCTGTAATAGGTTTGTACTTTTCTTTAATATGTTACTGTATATTGGCAGCTAAAGTGTTTCATGGTCACTGATTGTTAAGTCAATGCTAGAAAATGTATAATGTTTTAAACATCTGTATGACCATATAACAGGGAAAATGAAGAAAGTGGATCTTACTCAAGATCCCAAGCTCTAATTAAGTATCAAATAAAGGCATCTGAGCACTTAAAAGATTCTCTACCAGAGTTTTAAAGGGTTCAGGGCATTTAAACTAACATGTAACTCGATTTACTTTTTACATATTGTCCTCCATTTCTAAGAAATGTAGTTGTCACTTACATTCAATTATGAAGCAAATTTGGTGATTTTGGTTTTGTCCCCTACTTACTATGATGAAGTCTCCATAAATGAACAATGATAAATTTTTACTTTTGTGACAAAGCTGCTGAATAACTGGAAAGGCATTGAAAGTAACCAATTTTCATGACTCAGTCTTTAAAGGCTATTAAAGTAATTAACTACAGAAAGGGGTACAGAATTTAATCCTTTTGTCTTTGACCTTCAAGATACAAACTTAACTGTACTATATGACACACCATTAATCTGAGAACAGTATGCTCATCCCTCTTGGCATCATCATTATCATATTATAAAATCTGGTTGAAATTCAACAATAATTAATGGAGTTATTGTCAAGAAATGAAAGTGGATGGGTCTGAAAAATTAAGGGCCATAAATCTTGCATGATGAAAAACATTGACGATTGAACTCGGCTAAGGTTTCAATAATATCTAGCTTCATACTTAATCTGAATGCAATCTAATTAAGGGAGTTACTGTCTGGAAAATGCAAGTGGTGGGTCTGACAAAACCAATATGTCTACCATGTTTCATCCATTTTTATAAAACAGCTAGAGATGAATTAAAAATGTGACAGAAACAAAAATATTTGACTTGCAACCATTGAGCTTTGAACATTAGGTCCTTCCTTCTTCCTGTATTGTAAAGCACATCAGATTTTGTACAATCCTAACTATTAAGTGCCAATTAAATATCAAGACATCTCTGTACAAATACTAGTCTAGTTATCTATTCACAATTCCTCAGTCCCAATATTTTTAATGTTTTTGTCTATTTGTCTTTTCATCCATCCATTATCCACACTTTCATTTCTGAGGCAAAATTCTAAAATTGCACTGAGATGTCTATGTGAAATTTGGCGTGTTTATTAGACAAGTTCTGTAGATGTGCCTTTTGCAATTCGAAATTGTTCAGTTTTAATGTGTTGTTTTTACCCTTTTCCATCAGAATATCCATTGTTCCATACATATATATATATATATATATATATATATATATATATATATATATATATATATATATATACATACACATATATAGTCATTCTATCTGTAAGCCTGGGCAGTGGTACAGGTCCACTGGGTCTGTACGGGATGGAATAAGACAGTCCTGCCCCCACCAGTATCCCAACTATGGGTGAAATAGTGTGATGATAGCACAGCATCACTCGGGGGAAGTCTTTCTCGATGAAGTCAAAGGCCAGGGCAGAATGGCTCCAAGATGAGCTCAACGACCATGTGCTCAGGGCCAGGGCATGCCATATTATATCAGTGGATTTTGGCTGTGGTCATCCAGTCAGGAGAGGGTTGGGCTCTGCCAGGCTGTATCTTGCCCCTGACACACCACATGAAGACAACGAACAATTCTTCCATACTGGATTGGTCGCAACCTGGGTCAACAATGACCACGCCTTCCGCTGCACACCAGGACGGAGGTGACAAGTATGCTACTGGTGCCCCCACTACCAAGATCCATGGGAGAGACAACATCATCATCGGTACATGGAACATTAGAACACTGAGGGTTGTGGGAAAGTTGAAAGAACTTACACGAGTTGGAGAGGTACAACTGGAATATTATTGGTCTCTGTGAAGTGCGCTGGAAAAACTTTGGAGAAATAACAACAGATGAAGGGCATAAGCTCTACTTCAGTGGAAGAGGGGACAAATACAATCATGGCATTGGACTTCTTGTCCACAAGGGCATTGTAAACAGCATTATGGGTTGCTGCCCAGTCTCAAGCAGGCTCATTACCATCCACCTGAGGGCGACTCCCTTCAACATCATAATAATACAGGCCGAAGCACCCACATCTAGCTATGATGACAATGAATTGGATAATTTTTATAACCAACTGCAAGATGTCATTGACAACTCACCCAAGAAGGACATTCTGTTTGTACAAGGAGACTGGAATGCAAAGGTGGGAGTTGATTCACAAACTAGCAAAGCACCTGTGGACCCTTCTGCAATGCAGAAACAAATGAAAGAGGACTCAGGCTCTTGGAGTTTGCTGCCTACAACAATCTTGTGCTAGCCAACGCATTTGGCCCTCACAAAGCATCTAGAAGATGGACCTGGCACAGTCAAGATGGACAACATCACAACCAGATTGACTACATCTTGGTGAAAAAACGATTCTGCACAGGACTGAATATCGCCAGAACACGAAGTTTTCTAGGAGCAGATACTGGAAGTGACCATGATTTATTAATGACAACGTTTTGCCTCCACCTGAAAATGATCAAAAAGCCTAACCAACCAAGAAATCAGACTTGACCTTGAAAAAGATCTAAAAGTCACAGAAGCCATTCAAGCAACGTTAGGTGGTAAATTTGCACCTTTGATAACACTGGACAGCCAAGACACCAACCTAGAGCCCTTAACAACCACATTCAACACAGCTGTGACTAGCACAGCTAGCAAGATCATTGGCAAATATCGTCGAACAAAGAAACATTGGATCACAACAGATGTCCTTGAACTATGCGACAAAAGAAGAGAAATGAAAAAGGGAAAAAGAGATCATGAAAGAGCTAGAAAATACAGAGAGATAAACAACATAATCAGGAAAAGCATGAAAAAGGCAAAGAAATCCTGGATAGAAAAACAATGCTGCAGAATCAAAGACAGTCTGAGTAGAAATGACAGCAAAATGGCATATCAACTGGTGAAAGATCTCATAACCCATAAACAAGGGAAAACTACCACCATCCAAGACAAATCAGGAAAATGCCTCACAGAAGATCAAGAGATCCTCAAGTGATGGACAGAATACTGCTCAGAATTGTGCAATCATAAGACCCAAGGAGATCCAGCAATAATAAATTGCCCTCAGCAGAAGAAATTGATGACAACCCCATTCTTCGTGAAGAAGTAGAAATTGCAGGAGATCCAGCAATACTAAATTGCCCTCAGGCAGAAGAAATTGATGACAACCCCATTCTTCGTGAAGAAGTAGAAATCGCAGTTAGGTCACTAAAGAAAGGAAAGTCAGCCGGCATTGACAACATACCAGCAGAGCTCATTCAAACAGGAGGAGAAGAGATAGTCACAGTCCTAACAACAATCTGCAACAACATACGGCAGACAGGAGAGTGGCCCACCACATGGACTCAATCCTTGGTCATCGTGCTCCCCTAGAAAGGAAACCTACAGCTATGCCAAAACTACAGAACCATCAGTCTGATCAGTCACCCGAGCAAAGTCAAGCTGAAGATAATTCTCAACAGACTAAAGCCTCAAGCAGAGAAAATTATTGCTGAAGAGCAGACAGGCTTCCGAGCAGGATGGAGCACCACACAACAATCTTCAATCTCAGACTCCTTTGCGAGAAATACCTTCAGCATCAGCAGAATCTATACCATGTCTTTATAGATTTCAAAAAGGCCTTTGATAGGGTATGGCATGCAGACTTATGGACAACTATGAGGAAGTAAAACATCAGCTCAAACCTGGTGCAGGTTGTTGAGCACCTCTATGACAAAGCCACCAGTGCTGTTCTCATCAATGGCAGCAGAGGAGATTGTTTTCGAACAACAGTTGGAGTCAGACAGGGATGTATACTGTCACCTATACTCTTCAACATTTTCCTGGAAAGGATCAAGGAGGATGCCTTGCATGACCACAAGGGCACTGTCAGCATCGGATCACCAACCTTCACTTTGCAGATGATATTGATGGTTTAGCAGGAGATGAAAAAGAACTGGCTGACTTGGTTGAGCGCCTCAGCACAACCTCCAAAGCATATGGTATGGAGATTAGCGCCAAAAAAACCAAACTGATGACAAACAACACCTATGGCATCAGTGCAGAAATAAAGGTCAGTGGACAGAAACTGGAAAGAGTCATAAGCTTCAAGTACTTGGGATCAATTATCACCGATGAGGGCTCCAAACCAGAACTACTTTGCAGGATTGCCCAGACAACAACAGCAATAACAAGGTTGAGACCAATATGTAAAGATACCGACATCGCTTTTGGTTCCAAAATAAGGCTGATGTGCTCGATTGTCATATCCTTCTTCTGTATGCTTGTGAAACATGGATGCTCACATCAGATCTACAAGGAAGGATTCAAACCTTTGAAATGAGATGCTACCTCAAGATCTTGGGCATCTCATACACTGAGCATGTAACCAACAAAAAAGTCTACAACAGGATCCAACGAGCCATCGGATCTATGAAGACCTCTTGCCCACCGTAAAAATGCACAAACTGAAGTGGTACGGTCATGTCCCAAGATCATATGGACTGGTAAAAACAATTTTGCAAGGAACAGTGCAAGGGTGCAGAAGAAAAGGGAGACAGAAAAAGAGGTGGGAAGGCAACATTAAGGAGTGGACAGGCATGTGATTTGGAGATTCCCAAAGGGCAGTAGAGAACAGGGAAAGATTGAGAGAATTGGTTGTAAAGTCAACTGTGGTGCCCCACTGACCTCTTAGGTTAAGGGGCTTATGATGATGGAGAATAACATTCCAACCATGAAAGAAATTACACACAATGTGCCATTTAATATTCACAATTACACAGAATGTGCCATTTAATATTCACAATCTTCCACATTCAATATTTGTTATGTCACCAGGAGTCTTTAAATTGTGGGGGTGGGGATATGTCTCAAATAGCTCTTAAGTTAGAGAGAAGAGGGAAAATGTGGCAGAAATTAAATAATAATGACTTGCAAACTTGATATTTAAGATCAAACCCCCAATGTGGTATGTGATACACTTTCAAATGATGATTTATTCTGACTTTCATTATCTCATACAGTTATAGAGCAAAAAGGATGAAACAGATGGACTGACAGACAAAATATATGATGGATGGAATTGTGAATAATATTACTTTCCAGAGAAAAGGTAGTGAACAAACTCTTATTTATATCCACTTCTTTTTCTGATACAATGTAATTGGTCATGCAAGTCCATTTGTGTCCATGCTTCCATGCATGGAACCTATATTCAACAGTCTGTCATATGAATTCATTTGTGTGTCCAGGCTTCTATCCATGGTACCTATATCCAACAGTCTGTCATGTTATTCCATCTATGTGTCCAGGCTTCTGTCCATGGTACCTGTATCCAACAGTTTGTCATGTGAATCTATTTGTCCAGGATTTATCCATGGTTCCTTTGTCCTTCAGTCTGTCTTGAAATTCCTCTGCATGTCCAGGCTTCTATCCATGGGTTTCTCTATCCCTCAGCCTGTTAACAGGTTCTATTTGTAATCTGGAATCGGTCTACACCAAAACAAGTTAGGGGTGATCATATCTAACATGTTTGACTTTGATGACTAAATGTCTACAAAAGTCTCAGAGCTTCGATGCAGCCCCAGACTGAATGGGGGCCAAAAGTCAAAGGTCAGATATTTTGTGATCATTGACATCTCTACTTTCAAATGCAGTAACTATGTTTACAGAATCTGTATGATACTTATGGTGCACAACACTTCGTCGAACAACACCCATCAACAGGCATACCTGTGAAAGACTTTGTTGACAGGTCACTTGGTCAACAATTTTATTTCAAACCCTTTTCTGTGCCTATTGGGTTATAGTAATGTACAGATTGTAAGCATAAGGTGTAAAAATCCCACAGATAGCATGTATTCATTAGCTAAATAATCCATATTTGCTTGAATTTTAGTGGAAACTTTTGTGCAAAATCATCTTTCAAATTATCCCTACCCAATGTGGGGTGTCAAAGAGGAAATATGAGAGGAGATCTAAAGATTGTGTATATGGAAATTGCAAATGATTTGAGGTTTTTGCTACAACAAACCAGCATCCCAAAGTATGTATGAATTTTTGAATGCAATGAAGGAGAAAAAATAACAAAAAGTTAAATGTTCTGATCAAATCATTCCTGGAAAAAAACCAAGCTGAAGCACTATAAATTCAGAGAGGTGAATCCTGACATACTATGATTTTGACGTTGGAGCAGAGAGCAAATGCTTGGAGGGAATTATATTAAATATCCAATATAGTATAAAAATTCTTCTAAGATTCGTAAATTTTAAGAAGCAATTTGTCTATATTCTTGTTATCAGTGTGTGTTTATTTATAATACAAATGGAAACAAAACATTATAGAGGTTGTGTATGAATTTTTTTTATACATTTGTTGACATTTTCGATGAAATATCAGCATTGATTATGTATCATTTGACCAAATGCTGGTGACCCTTGTGCTTCCACACAAGTAAACAGAGTGCCCAAAAGGTACTAATATTATGACTGGATGCAAATATTTATCCTACCTTTATTGTGATCCATAAACTCCTCTGTAAAGATTGGAACATCAAAAGATCCAAGAACTTCATCTTCTGGGTCATTACTCTGACAAGAAAGAAAACTTTTAATAGATTCATTCAACCCTAATCACTGAAAAGGACACCATTTTCATTTTTCTATTACTGTCTTTTGCTATCATACTGAATCAGTATAAATCTTACAGCTCAAATTTAAATAGGTTTTATATTCATTTGGTAATATTTCCTTGTAACTAAGATAATTACACAGTGGGGTTTTTCTTCATTGCAAAGTCATTCAAAAAAGCTTTAATTAATATGAGGTTTTATTTTTCTTCATTTTGTTGTTGGTATATTAGAAAGGAAAAATGTTGTAGTTATATATACACATCTATAAAGTAGAGTAATTTCAAAGGTGTTGATGCAGTAAATTGTTACAGTATTATTTGTCTCCTAAACTATGTATCTGCTTTATTACGAGATTAATAATAAGAGAAAAGAATGATAAAAGAATGTAAATATTGTCAAATGAGTAAAGAAATAGTTATTGTATAAAACATGTTATCAATGAATGTTGAACCTAGTAGTAACATGCATGTGTGTATGTGTCTGTGTGTGTGCATATGTATGTGCACAACTCCGGTGGCCAATGAGGTCATATCTCCATCACTGCACACATGCTTAATTTCATATATGGACTTATCTGAGCTTAATTAAAATCGTTAGCTTTGATATGAAATATGGTACTTATAATTCAAAGATATGTTTGTATAGTTACTATTTGTCATCAAACTTTTTCCATGTACAAGTGATATATGCATAATATTTTTCTGATATGCAATAGAACTTCATTTCTTTATTTAAATGGGCAATGTTTGGTATTTCATTGTTAAATCTACATCTATTGATATGTCATTTCATTTGCAACAAAAGGAGATTTATCATTCTATCTCTTTTGTATTGGTCTATTATACTAAGAATAAATTCTCTTTCGGAAACTTGAACATTTTACAGATGATTACACTTACTGCACCAGATAAAACTAGTAAGTTATGACTCCGTTTTGAAAATGTTCCAAAAAGATGAGAACAAGTCTCTAAGGAGCCATTGCATAAACAGCACATGCTTGTCGGGACATTTCCAATTTTTGTTCAAAAATGTATTTGTTGATAAAATTCTGTGCATTATTTTAGTTTGAAACCATCTCAGTTTTGGACACCTAGTTAATTTAAAAGGCAAGAAAAAGTATTCCTTAAGTCACTCTCATCTATAAATTTATATTCTTGATTCCATGTCCCATATTGACATTGGCCTAGAAGTTATTAACTTTAGTTTTTGATGTATACTTTTACAGCCTTTTTTTCCTTAATGAGCGAAAAATGGGCCATATATATTTGAATTAATGTTTATATGAAATTTGTTGGACAAAAATGAATGGCTCCGAGCATGCCTTGAAACTCTCAGATGTTTACATAAATTTCAAACTTATTACAAAAATCACCTATATTAATCCATGAACTGTTTTCATTAATTAAATCATTAACATACAAAATTCCCTTTCATTCAGTGCATGTACATAACACTAGAATTTCCAACTTTAATATAAGGTTTCATCCATATTGGAGTTTTAAGAAATTGTTATTGATTATAATTTCTTTTAAAAATCATGTATATTTTAAAAAAACTTAATTTTAAAAAATCTTTACATATTTTCCTCAAAATATAGATATCAACTTCATATACTGATCATATGACATTTCAACAATCTCAAAAGGTTAGTGTAAAATTATCAGTGAGATTGTGATTGAATGAATTATGTTTCCAAATTAGATTTTGTGTGTTTATTAGTCTATAATGTAGTATCTGTTCTTGTTTATTTTAACAAAGGCAACTAAATTTAACTTTTGGATAAACCTGATCATCAGATAAATAAAATATTGCATAAGGATCTTGCATTGTACATTTGCAATCATATACATAAAGTTAATTAGAGAGACCATTCATTAGACTTAATAATAATAAACCAAGGAAACCCCTCAAGGATGTGCCTGGGTGGTTACTAAGCTTACCATTTTCAACATAACACAGCATAACCAGCCCCACATCATTTTGAATAACATATAATATATATATATCTTCACATTGGATTAATTAATGAGTAATGCATATATTTCAAACACTTTGAAGAAAATTTAAGATGTCAGTCTTGAACACAAGACAAGTACTTACAAGACTGGAAAGAACCATTTCATTGCATTTTGTTATATATAAACATTAACTTGTTAAATGGAGATTAGGTAAGTTGAATAGAGCATACTAGAGTTATTCCCCTTATCACAATTTGAAATAGCTACTTCTCTAAAGTGTCACTGTACATCATATTTAGTGAGATGAAATCTGTGTAAATCTTATGATAGTTTAGCAAGAAATAGCTTTCAAGACAAGCAAGTAAGTGGGGGGGGGGAGAGAGGGGAGAGTATCAAAGTGTCATTGATATTCTAATAGATCAATGTGTCCAGCTGCTCCAAAATTCCTTTTAAGAATATCAACAATGCACAGGAGATCATTGGGAACTCAGGCAGAATAAGGTCTGCAGTGCTTGATGTTTCTTTATCATACAAATTATTTTGTCGCAACTGAAGAAAGTCATATTTCATACACATACCAGTTGTAAGTATCACTTTGTATAGGCTGTCACTGGGTAGTACTGGATAATTACTTTATTAATTAACTTAAAAGTCAAGTTCAATTGCAGATTACACAGACCCATTATGTGACTGCAGTTTGTTAGGAGTAATCAATAGAACAAACACAGACCCTGATCTACTGTCACATTATGATACTGCAGATCAGGATCTACTTTGTTTGCAGTTGTACTGGACTTACAAGTGAGTACATACAGTACACTGAGAACTCTCATTTAATTCAATCTAAACATCATTCTTGTCCAAATGTTTCAAGAATGAATCTTAGGAACATAAGCAACTCATGTTCATAATTTTGTTGACGTACAAGTATTAATTAACCAACAAGATGATTTTGAAGAAAAGGAAGGACATATCTGCAGGTAGCAATTCAAATTCTTTCCTTAACTCTGAAAAATATAATTCCTAATCTCATTAAATATGTACAAAGACCATCCCTAAGACTCTTAGAACTAAATATGTAAATGTTTAATAATAAATTATATGACACTGTTGTTGGATAGACCCATCCAACCACATTACAACAATATCAATGAATCTGACCCAGATCACATTACAACAATATCAATGAATTTCACCCAAAATCACTTTACAATAATATCAATGAATCTGACCCAACTAACATTACAATAATATCAATGAATTTGACCCAACCAATCACATTACAACAATATCAATGAATTTGACCCAACTAACCACATTACAACAATATCAGTCAATTTGACCCAAAATCACTTTACAGTAATATCAATGAATCTGACCCAAATCACATTACAACATATAAATGAATTTGATCCAACTAACCACATTACAGCAATATCATTGAATCTGACCCAAAATCACTTTACAGTAATATCAATGAATTTGACCCAAATCACATTACAACAATATCAATGAATTTAACCCAACTAATCACATAATACAACAATATCAATGAATTTGACCCAAAATAACTTTACAATAATATCAATGAATATGACCCAAAATCACTTTACAATAATATCAATGAATCTGACCGAAATCACATTACAACATATAAATGAATTTAACCCAACTAACCACATTACAACAATATCAATGAATTTGACCCAAAATCATGTTACCATAATATCAATGAATTTGACCCAATATCACTTTACAATAATATCAATTAATCTGACCCAAATCACATTACAACATATACATGAATTTGACCCAACTAACCACATTACAACAAAATCAATGAATTTGACCCAAAATCACTTTACAATAATATCAATGACTTTGTCCCAAATCACATTACAACAATATCAATGAATCTGACCCAACTAACCACATTACAATAATATCAATGAATTTGACCCAAAATCACTTTACAATAATATCAATGAATCTGACCCAAATCACATTACAACAATATCAATGAATTTAACCCAACTAACCACATTACAACAATATCAATGAATTTGACCCAAAATCACTTTACAATGATACCAATGAATTTGACCCAAAATCACTTTACAATAATATCAATGAATCTGACCCAACCAACCGCATTACAACAATATCAATGAATTTGACCCAAAATCACTTTACAATGATATCAATGAATTTGACCCAAATCACATCACAACATATCAATGAATTTGAACCAAATCAATTCATTGGACCTTCTTCACATTCAAATTTGAAAGGGGAGAACAATGATTGTGATACATACCACATCCATACCCTGGGTTTTATTTTCCATGTCTGAAATAGACAGTAAAGAAAAAAAATGAACATTAATAATGCTTCAGCATAGCCCATTCTTGTTATCATGACCTCTGTGTCATGTGATCAATGGTCAGATGTCAGATTGTTTAACTTTTCGCAAAAAGATAATTTTGTTAAGAGTCAACACAGCCTAAATGCACATAAAACAATCATCGATTGCTGTGAATTGTGTTCCATAAGGTTCTGCAAAATAGAATACCTAATATAAAAAAAATATAATGAAAAGTATTGGAAATGATACCCTGTTGATATACAGCTTTATTAATGACATTAAGGGTGTTTAAAATGCAGGAGATTTTGTTTCCATTACACATGATACAGCCCTATAATGTGTAGTTGGCTGAGTGATCACTGCTATAACACTTTATAAAAAAAAAATTAAGATAATGCCTGTGTTGGGGAGCTGTAGGTCATAAAACATTAATTTCAACAAGTTTCATATACTTTGGTGTTTCTTTAAAACAATAGTTTTAATCATTTTACATGTTGGGATTTAGATATTTTCTTTTCATTATCCAACTGCTGAAATGTATGAGAAATGTCTGTATATGATGACAATAATGGTATCCTAACAGTCTGTTTTACATGATGATAATAGTGACATCCTGACAGTCTGTTTTACATGATGACAATAGTCTGTTTTATATGGTGACAATAATGACAATGACATGAGTTTGACAAACCAGACTATACAAATCATGAACTAAAATTCCTTCATTTGTGAAAATAGAAACTTAATTAACTTAAAGCATTTTCTTTTACCATCTGTAGGATATGTTATTAATAAAAAAAACTTATACAAATATGACATTGCTACATGTATTTGGAACATGGAAACTTTCCACTATACTGTGACCACAAGATGTTAAAACTCCTATATGAACAACATTTTATGCCTTGATGACCCAGCAGTTTGAGTACTCCTGTCCATCTCTGAGGTTATCAGCAAGATCTTTAATGTCTGAAGAGTGAGAACTTTCAATTAATGATGGTTGATCTTGTATGTATTGTTGTTTGTAGCCAAAACTAACCTACTTTTCCATACTTTTTCTGTTTTGATCTTAACACAGGCAGATAGAACTGACAAAAAATGTGGGTGAAACAGATTCCTATAAAAAAACCTACAGATCATAAATCATATGTTGTTGTTGTTGTTGTTGTTGTAGGGCTTAACGCCATTTTTCAGCACACGATCGGCTATACATGGCGGCCAGTATTAATGGTGGAGGAAGAAACTGGGAAATCCCCGGAAAGAACCACCGACCCACGAGAAGCTACTGGCAAGCTTTCTCACATATCCACATTCACCGAATCTGAGACTCAAACGTACGCAGACAGAGGTGAGATGGCAGTGATCCGTAACGGAGAGCGCTTTAGACCACTCGGCCATTCGGGGCCCCCTAAATCATATGTATACAACTGATTGTACTTGAATTGTGTATTACATGAGTATAATTCATATGTATGTATATCTATGAATTATTGTGCATGAATTGTGTATTAGTATAAATTTATGACAGGCTAATTGGTTTATTGGTAATAATATGTTACAAGCCATATAAAGAGAGAAGCAATTTAATGATCAAGGAGTTTCATAAATTTCACATCTAAATGAACAATTGTTTTAGATTCTTGTCACATTGTAATCAAGAAGACCAGCTTTTTGAAAAAAGTCACCATGTCCTTTTGTTAGTGGTGTGTCATATTGAGACATGTTATTTGTTTTAATGATTGTACCACTCTTTTAAATGTAAATGATTTGTAAATGAGATACTCTTCTGCCACCTTTAATTCTTTTGTCCTGCTGCATCTTAAAAGACTTGTAAGCATCAGTTCTCTGGTATGCTTCCAGCTCTTTTAGGTACCTCTCCTTGTCCTTCTCAGCATCATCCAGGTACTTCTACAACAAACAGTAATAACTGAGGACAACCAAATAGCATTGTCTGATCCATCAGATTCATAAGCCACTTCCTCAATAACTTGCAAAACCCATTTATAACCAAGGGTCAGATGTGGATCACCTTTTATTACAATAAAATAGTAAAAAATTGACCCCTATTTGTTGAATTGGAAGAAAATCACTACCAAATTGGGTAGCTGAAATCTATATATCTTGCTCATTTCTTCATCAAAAATGGTAGATGGTACAAAGAAAGCTGAATCAGCATCAACTTTTAATAATAATAAGTTGTATATTTTGTTGAATGTTCTTTTCAAACAACATTCTTGCAGTACATTATAAATAATAATATAAAATTTGGATAAATGAAAATCCCTACTGGAGGCAGCACTTCAATAAATAAATACCAATTAAATAAGTTTTGTCATGTGAAATTCATGTTCTAGTTCTATCTTTTAATTAATTTTAAGTGTAATCATCATAAATACAATGTGCCCTCTTGCATTTGAACATAAAATTTGTCAATCTACTGTAACAGCTATGTCCACAAGTGTTTCTGTGAGATCCTAATTCAAAATCTTCATTCCCGTCAACATTTGAGGATGGATGCCTATACATGAAACCCACTTGATAGGGTTTGAATTTTTCTGGGGTTATCTGAATTCATACTGATTCAACTTTCTAGATTCAAGATCCATAGTTCTTTTGTAAACTGTACCATTTTTTTACATATGCTAGGAATCCCCCACCTCCTGCCTTCCTGACACTGCGGACAGGTATGTCATATCCACCAATGCAGAGAAAATTATCACTTAGACTTTCAAGTTTTGTTTCAGATATGCCAAGCAGACATACATTGTCATCTGGAGAAGTTAACATGAGTTTACCTTGATCTTTTTTCCTTCTGATGCCTTGAATATTTATCTGACCAATATTGACACCTTTTCCTGAAATTCCTAAATTCCTAATTAACAGGATTGCAATGACTATTTTGGGCACTCAAGGAGACAATTATTTATACCGACATTTGCATTCTTTGTTTTGTTTGTACATACTTTTACATTGTTTGTGTTGCTGTCACTATTATCCCTTTTGCTATTTTCAGACCCATGCTCATGCATAGTTTGTTTCTTAGTCCTGTTTAATTTATTATTTATAGTATCTACAGTCTGTTTATTCTTGGTATCAATGCTGGTTGTGTTGTCATCTTTACTGCTAAAGGAATAATTACATCAACAGGTAGATTTGTTGCATCAACAACATATGGAAGTTAAGATGCAGAATTCATTTGTATAAGTCGGATCTGGATTTTCCTTTGGGATTTATCAGTTGAAAAGAGTCTCGCATAAAGCTACTTGCAACACTGATGGAAACAACAGTAACAGCATCATTGCCTGTGTTCTACTGGAGTTATGAGCTTTAGTTTTATGGCCTATCTCAGAACATACCCAGCATCTAATTTCCTTACCCCTATGCTTACAATCAACGATAGTATGGTTTATTTCACCACACAAATTACATCTCTGATTTGTCCTTAAATGTCCATAACACTGGAAATGTTTACTTTTGTTCAAATTTTTGTTACTTTGTTGTAAGTTTCTGATTTTTCTTCTGAAACTGACATCACTGTAATTGACAAAAAAACACTGATGACTTCATCTACGTTTTTGACAAGCCATTCTACTCTTTTATATGAAAGGTGAATTAGGTCATTTGCCATGAAGTCTCTAGTCTATATAGCCATCATTGGAAATGAAATCATGGTAGTTGTAGGCCATTTTAAAGTTTTATTGTTGTGCTAGTCTTCTGATGGATTTAGCTGTACCCTAAACATCACAATCTTCACGTGGTACCAGTTCACACAGAACTATTTCACATTTAGGATTTTCAGTAAGTATAGGTCTCAGAATTTGATTATATATTTCTTCAGTCAGTTCCAAATCTTGATCTCTTTGTAATGCATTATTTCCAGCATGTATTGTTTGTACAGTGGCACATTTTTTGACATTCTTTTTCAACCCCCTAACATTTACTCCATGTAGAATTGAGCATCCCACATTGTTCTTTGGTGCCTGAGGGTCTACTTTGTCTGTAGATGAGATAGATTGTGGTGGATGTTTGGACATACTGTATTGTTTCCATTGGCATGGGGCACGTCTTCTAGTGTACTGATCACGAAAAAAGTAACAAAACAATTGCCTATAACATGAGACAGAACTAATCCCAAACAGTAATAATACTGGATTTTAGGGTAATTTCACACTGCGGAAACAATGCACATAATGAGAATGATTAATTCACGATGAGCGACTTGATGAGAACGAAATTATCTTCAAGGAGTAAATTAAACTGCTATATTATTGCTGGTGATGAAATAAGAATGAGGGCCAGAGTGCATGGGCCAGGTCATGGGTTAAACAGAGTGCATGGGCCAGGTCATGGGTTAAACTGAGTACATGGGCCAGTTCATGGGTTAAACAGAGTGCATGGGCCAGGTCATGGGTTAAACTGAGTGCATGGGCCAGGTCATGGGTTAAACAGAGTGCATGGGCCAGGTCATGGGTTAAACTGAGTGCATGGGCCAGGTCATGGGTTAAACTTCTGGATCTTTCCAGAAAGTCACCATATGGGAAGATGAATTCTCATACCTGGCTGAGGGCATTTTCCTTCTGTAAATGATTAAGCCACACAATAGCAACAGGTTATATATTACTGATATTAAATGCAATAAAACTTGACGAAAGTCTGCAAAAGATGAAATATGGGTCACAATGACACTTTTTTGTAATAAGAGTGTGGTGGTATGAGAGATACATACCATCATCAATTTCATGTTTACATCAGGAACAAATCTGAGAAGTGAACATCAGACACAAAATGTTACAAAATGTAAAATATGGTTGATATAGACCTACTACTGAAATGAGGGAGTGGTGCTCATAAAGAAGCATGCCCAAGTTTTATGACTTAGGATAGCATGCACACATCATGCTTAAAAATGTCTATGTGGTTATGAGCTAAATGCATAAAGTTAACCTCAACCAGTAAATAAAGATCACAATGACCTTTATGGTGTGAATGTGGTACTAAGATAGATTTATAAAATTGCCTCATTTAAAGTGTACTACAAAAACAGTAAAAATGTTAAATTGAAGCAATGTCAGTAAAATGTTAAATATGGCTCAAAGTGACCTATTTTTAAAATGAGGGTTTAGTACTTGTCAAGACATCCTCTTAACATACAAGTGGGGTAAAACACCAATGCGGTCGTGAGCTAAAAGCAAAAAAAAACAAGCCATAAAAAAATATTAAATATAGGTCAAAATGACCTTTTGTTGCTAGGGTGTGGTATTATTAGGGATGAAAACAATCACTGAGTGTGATGATGCTGGCATAAATGGCGTCTGTGACTGAAATCAAGGCTGTGAAGTAGGAAATATAGTCACAGTTACCTATTTCTATGATGAGAGTATAGTCATCAAGATACACCCCCTCACCAAATTTCATGAATCTTAGTGTAACAATATGTAAAACTAGGGTGAAATGATTTATTGATATATTGATCCAAAATGATACTTTATTATATGCTCATTTTTTTCTCCGTTAACTTTACATTGTCAGAATCGTTCAGTATTTCCCGATATTGCACCCTCGCGCTGAATTCATACTGAATGAACGCGAATATAGGAACTACTTTCTATTGTAAATAAACAATTTGTTTCTGAATGAACTAAAACAGATATTTAGTGGACTGCCACATACCGGGTGCTTTGGCACATTCCGCGCTAACTTTTTTGATACAATGTTTCAGATTTAGGCTAGCTACAGACGCAAGACAGGGTCCTTACAAATAACATGCAAGTTACAAGATATAAACTGTCGTCTTTAGCTGTTAATAAAAATGGCAAAAATATACTTACAGTTTTACATCCTGAATTTCCTCAAAATGCACTTTCTTAGTTCTGCAAATCTGAATTACCTGAGCCATGTCATGGGTGCTCAAGCTTGATTGCACATTTCAAAATTGTACTGTAATTTCGACTACATTCCAAGTGCAATTACATCCTTACTGCATTCAAAATGAAATAAACATTACATTCCACAGCGTCTTTTCGATAATTGCAATTGAAAGACATCATACTGAAGCAGTGAGGCAGATGTGTGTTGACATTGGCATGTGTGTTTCTGTTCTGTCATTGAATGATTCAAATCATAATGTGGGAAAAATATGCAGTATTTCATGTAGAATTGGCACAGATGCTGCTGGAATCCGATGTAAGTTACTTCATGTAGATAAATCCAGACTATAATCACAAAATTGCGTAGAATCGACAAAAATACCAAAACGTATTCATTCTAGATCAAATGGAAAAGTTGTTGCAATGCGCATTCATTCATGACTCCAAATTTTAATTTTAAGTAGACCAAACACCATTTTCTTTCGAAACTTACGTCTAGCACACAACCAACTTCAAATTTATCTGGGCCAAGTTACGTGCGCATTAATAATTTTGTTGTGTAATGATGAATCTGTGCTTGTGTATTTAGTTTGGAATACGGCATACTATTCAGTTACTTTGTTTCTTGTAATGTATTTTTGTTTATATTTTTAAGCCTTGGGTAGAATAAGTAAATGAGCATATAATAAAAAGGTTACTTCATTTTGTATGGGAAAATATGAACTCGTTTTGTCGGATGGATATACTGCACTCCCAAGGTCGTGCAGTATACACATCCGAAAAACTCGTTCATATTTTCCCATACAAATGCAGTAACCTATAATTATCCTATACAAGTTACTTTAATATTCAGCAGTTGTGAGTAAGTATTAGTCGTTACCTCTATATTCTTTAAACTGTGAAGTCATCTAAGGCAGATGTCACAGGCACAGGCACTAATTTTGCCAGTAAAAAAGAAAAACCTACTGACAACACCTGCTCACCTTCTACAAATTAACACAAGGTGACATGGTTCATAATATCCCCCTCCACCTCACTGATTCCATGATAATTATCTTATCTCAACTGCATGTTCAGCAAAAAGGGGACATTCTGAACATGTTCCCCATGTATAACAAAGTGCTTTACTCATCATTTAGAAGCCACTTTTATGCAAATTTACTCTGCTGATTCATATCATGTCAGCTTGGGTCTAATATGATGGCTACACTTCCATCATGTCACACAGTGATATATGCTGAATTGAATTTTAATTGGTGGTTTTTTTTTTGTACTGTCCAGGGTAAACAATAACCACCAGTCAGAATTTAACGTAGCTTATTCCCTGTGTGATACACAGGAAGTACTGGCAAAGCAACATAATTAAATGTAGCTTATTCCCTGTGTGATACATAGGAAGTACTGGCAAAGCAACAGAATTTAATGTAGCTTATTCCCTGTGTGATACACAGGAAGTACTGGCAAAGCAACAGAATTAAATGTAGCTTATTCCCTGTGTGATACACAGGAAGAACTGGCAAAGCAACAGAATTAAATATAGCTTGATACACAGGAAGTACTAGCAAAGTAACAGAATTAAATGTAGCTTATTCCCTGTGTACACAGGAAGTACTGGCAAAGCAACAGAATTAAATGTAACTTATTCCCTGTGTGATACACAGGAAGTACTGGCAAAGCAACATAATTAAATGTAGCTTATTCCCTGTGTGATACACGGGAAGTACTGGCAAAGCAAAAGAATTAAATGTAGCTTGATACACAGGAAGTACTGCCAAAGCAACAGAATTTAATGTAGCTTTGTGATACACAGGAAGTACTGGCAAAGCAACAGAATTTAATGTAGCTGTGTGATACACAGGAAGTACAGGAAAGCAAGAGAATTAAATGACCTGTAAAGTACTGAAATTGTACATGGGAAGCACATTGTGAATGTCTCTTTTCATGTCTAGATATTTAATCACTGACTAAAATTGCTGATGGGATAATTAAATTAGCACAGAATCAACAATGGGGCAGATTTCAGACTGTACAAGTTTGTCACCTTGCACACATTTAAAAGAAATTTTTTTATAGATGTGGAGTGGGTGTTGTTAATAGTTTTCATTCTTCACTAACAAAAACAAGTCTCTGTTGCAGTTGATTTGCATTGCAGGAAGTACAATGTAATAGGTTTTGTTGGTATTCTTCCCCACCCCCATACCCAAACTTATTCTAGACGAGATTTTCCTTGCATGACAGACCACTACTGTGGCTTAAGTGGTTCAAGTGTACACCTCGGATGGGGAAGGTCATGGGTTTGAACCCTGGCCGAGTCATACCAAAGACTTATAAAAAATGGTACAAGCAGCTGCCTCACTTGGTGCTCAGCATTAAGAGATTAGTGTTAGGACTGGTCGGCCTGGTGTCTGGATAATGTGGCTGGGTGGGATGTGATACTACTTGTCTGCGGCATAATGCCCCAGTGCTAGACATCAATATAAACTGCTGAACTGCAGATATCATAGCGATATAACTGAAAAATTAAAAAGCTAAGTTAAAAATCCAACACACACACACACGCTGTGCTGCCAACCCTCCAGACTCACAATTAGTGAAAAATGGGATAAAAATTAGTGAATTTTGAATGCAATTAGCGAAAAATTATATCATGACACTAACTCCATCCACTTTGATGATCAGTACTGCATTATATGAAAATCCCCAAATAAAACTAAAACATTATTTACACTGATTACATGTACTACTTTATTTGCAGCCAAATTTACTGATATACACAAACTTCATGCTATTTGTCATATGATGCTGTGGCAGTCTTCAACTTCCTTAATCAGTCTATGATAGATTTGTTTTCAAAACAGTTCAGACTTCTTGCCTGCTGGTTAATCTTGGTGACTAAAATTGTTGCAAATTTTCAGCACCTAAACAGGCACTTTAAGTTTGTCTTATTTTTCCTCACAATAGGGAATAATCTTTCACTGTCACCTATGCTGATCTCAAACTGAGAAAGACAGGTTATGTTCAACAAGAAAGCTCAAAAACAATGCTTCAGTATTGATAGCATGCAGAACTTGAGTAGGTGGCTTCAAGTTCTCCAACACTGAAATTTGCTCAGGGTGCTATAGTAGTGTGCCTTTTCACATCGTTCTGCCACATGCCCACTGGGGTCATATTGATGCTTACAGTTTATCTGTCATACATGTTCTACGTAAAAATATTACTACATGGTACATGTATGACAGGTAAACTGTAAGCAACAATACCAGCCCTTGTGCACATTCCCAACTGTAAAATTCATGGCACACTACTGTGCAAAAAGCATAATGTACATCGATGTTTGATGGCTGAATGCTAGGCCAAAATTTTGGTGTACTCCAATCTATAGTTCACATTTTGTGGAATACAAAACTTTTTCCTTGGAGGTCAAGACATTTTAACTACAGTGTAGCTCAATTACAAAATGGTATTAATCCAGAAGATGAAACCTTGAACAGTGAACAATTAGTGGTGTCGACACATGCGTGGAAAACTGAACTCGAGCAAATTATGATATATGCTAATCGTTCAATCTAAATAATTCCAACACTTGAAAAAGCTGTCTTCATGTAGTTTCCCAACCTCTATGTGCTTTTTGCTACCAATGTATTTCATCACATTGTCCCTGTCACCATGCCCAATTCTAAAATTTGTGGCACACTGTGTACAAAAAGCATGATGTCTATCGGTATTTGATGGCTGAATGCACGACCAATTTTTGGTATTTTCCAAAACTTAACTTCGCTTTTTGTTGTTGTTGTTGTTGTTGTGGTGGGGCTTAATGCCATTTTTCAGCACAGGATAGGCTATATACATGGCGGCCAGTATTAATGGTGGAGGAAGAAACCGGGAAATCCCCGGAAAGAACCACCGACCCACGAGAAGCTACTGGCAAGCTTTCTCACACATCCACATTCGCCAAATCCTAGACTTGAACCCACACAGACATAGGTGAGATGGCAGTGATCCGTAATGGAGAGCGCTTTAGACCACTGGGCCACTCGGGGCCCCCTTCGCTTTTTGTGCAATAGATTTCTTTTCCTTGGTGGTGAAGATGTTTTCAAGACGCAATGCCATACAGTAATTCAAATCAGTGTTGGTGGCGTATACGTGCAGAAAATTTCTGGCTAAGCCCGTTTCTTTCAAAAGCATTTGTAAAACTAATCTTATATATATATATATATATAAATATATATATATATATATACACACACATATACAGTAATCCCCCTCTTGAACGGCCCCCTGACCAGCGGCCACCCACTTCTTACGGCCAGAATCCCTTGGCACCGATATGTTTGTTTTCAAAAGTACCCCTCAAGAACAGCCACCCCTCTAACGTGACCAGCGGCCAGCATATTAGTTCAAAAATGTAAAATGTTCCCCTCACAAGCGGCCACTTTTCATTTCATATGTATCCAGAACCAATAATTAATTCATATCGTTACGTAAGGTAAGTAATCAGATTATCTCTATCGTCGATACTTGTCTCCCAATGTCAAGTTTCTGTTACTGAAAGAACTGTTGACTAAAGTACATGTAACACTAAGATTAACATTATATCATTGTCTATAAAAGCCAACGTTTACAGGAAATGGGGTCAACAATGTTATGACAGAGTTTTGGGCTTCACACATCTGTTGAGTTCTTCTCTTTGATGATTACAACCAGACATAATTGTCAAGATCATAACAGTCAGCATAGGCTAAAAATAGATTTTGTGCATTAACACACACACACAGAAATTAACCTTGAAGAAAGCAGGGTACCAGACAAAGACCGAAAAATCACGTGACAACACATTTATCGCTTCCTTTACGAAGAAGGCATTTCGTCCCCTCTACAAAAGTTTCGTCTGCGTAATTAAATCGCATACAGTTAGCAACATCCGAATAAATCATTACCAAACATTAACATGTCATTACGTAAACGGAGATGTATCATTTTAGAAGAAAAATCAGTTATTCTACTTGACGACATCGGGTGAGGTGGGAAGGGGGACTTGCTGAACAATTTTGTGTAGAAAGGACTCGAATAAACCAATTTTATGTTGAAAAGACTCGAATAAACAACGTCGTAACTGATAAGGAGGTTATTCAGCAGCAGTGGGAAATGGAGCAAATGGAAAGAGAATTATGTATGTACCAAGATTTAAATGATGTTTTTGAATGGTTTTGAAATGTGCATGACAATGATACCTGCTCGCATATCAAGCTTACGCAAAGAATAAGAACTATTAATGTATATTCAGTTGAAATAAGTCTATTATTATAACAAGAAGAAACTTTTAATAATTAATGTTCTTTTAAACGAAGATATTAAATGAAGATATTAAATGTTTTGAAGTATGTAGCTTTCTTACAACGTACATTACATATACTTCTCACAAAAAATTTAGTCCCCCTCTGGAAAGGCCACCCATCTTATAAGGCCACTTTCCCGGTGCAGAAGGGGTGGCCGTATAAGAGGGGGACCATTGTATATATATATATAAATTAAAATAAGCTAAAATGCATGCTACTGGGCCAACTGTACGAATCTGCTATAGTTCTACTAATGTCGCAACTAGCAGTATCAGACAGTTTCGGCAACTGCCGATATCATGATTAGCACTTAACGGGAAAATTTAAAATAAGTGAGAATTGGGGAATTCATAATTTTTTGCATGTGGCGTGAATCCGTGAATCGCTGTAGGAAGTCGTGAAATTCACGCCAAAATCATGAGGGTTGGCAGCTATGCACATGCACGCGTGTGCACACACACACACACGCACACACATGTGCGTGTGTCCACACACACACATGCATGCGTGCACACACACATGCATGTGCGCACAAACACACCCACCCACACCCCTTGCATGACAAAACCACTATTTCTTCTGTTTTGAAGATAAAACTGTAATGTCTTCCAAGTTTAAGTGAAGACATGAAATTGGTAATAATGTTTTTAAAGCATTCAGGCAGTACAAAACAAAGTTTGTGCTGACCAAGATTAGTCATGCATCTGATCAAATGGGGCAGCTGAAAATGACTTTAAAAGGTTAATTAAAATCACTGACAACTAACAGGTAGTCTGTTTTAAAGTATTTATGTTATCTTGTCATGGATGAGAACGGCATATAAATAGATGCTAAGTCTATGTCTGTCTGTAATCTGCATACTGGAACTACAATCAATATGTCAAAACACATAAATGAGTACCACCTACCACTGACAGACCTTCTAAGAATGGAACGACCAAGCTGATATGTGCATTGATAATGTATTGTTTCACTCCTAGTATACAGTGTGCTCAAAAGACCTATTTGGTTTTGAGATAAAGCCCAGAAACTTAACCTACACCAGTAAAATGTGAAATATAGTCAGTGACATTCTTTTGTGGGAAGGGTGTGATACCAACTGAGATGCATACACTCATCTAGTTTGATGATTCTAGTATGAACAGAGCTTTAACTTGACCAATGATACCTTTAACTTATCCAAGGTTTTTGGTCACCTTTTAGTAATCCTGTTCTAAAATGTAACTATACCTGCTTTTCATGTTGGGGTAATTTGCTCCACTCTGCTCCTAATATGCGGGTAATCTCTACAAAAGACAGAGAGGGATTTTCCTGCCGCAGCTTTTCTCGTCTTTCATTTAGAAAGCGAACATATCCTGTGAGAGGCTGCTTTGGGGCATTAAAATCTCTAGCCTTCTTTCTCTTCTTTCCTTTGGTCCAACCACCTTTTCTAGCCTTTTTGAAAAACAGAATGGATTGAGACAGAATATAATAGAATGATAAAAATAATGTAAACTTCAAATAGAACAAATGAACATTTAGTAATCTTAGTCTTGTGGGATTGATTATAAAGAAATATAAATAAATTCTGACACTGATTAACAGACTACTTGACAAACAAACCAATGAGTGAGAGCATGCAAATGAAATTAAAAATTATTGCTGGACTTTTGAATATGTATTTTATTATTCACAAAACACAAACTTCTTGTAATTTTTTGATAATGTAAACCATAATGCTAAGTTGCAAATAATAATTACAGTTGCTTTTATAAAATATATATGCCCCATCAGCACATATTTTACATAACGCTGTAGCCCCCAGTTTAAACAACCTTGTAGCCCACTGTGTTTATAAACACAAATACACCATCACCCCCTATTTCACATAATCCAGTAGTCAACAGTGTTTTTAAAACACAAATGCCCCATCACCCCCTTCTTCACATAACACTGTAGCCCAACAGTGCACAAGACAAAAGTAGGGACAGACTTTCAGGTGGGCAGGGCATTCCATGTTACTTGAAGTAGCAGGTAGTGATTTTAAAGCATCGGGCGGGGTGGGCTTAGGGGCAGAAGGCAAAAAAAATAGCTACTGATTTGGCAAATGTAGATGGGTAATTATCTGACCCTTGGTGTGGCAAAAGAAAAAACTGTCAAATTTTCTCAATTATTTCCCAAACTTTGCAGGTATTAAAAATAATAAATGGAAAGAACATACCTCTGGAGTGAGAGTAGGACTTTGGTCTTGTAGCACATGAACTGAAATCAGCAGAACAATTACAACTGAATTCCTCATAAATTAAACTTCTATTTAATTTGGATTAGCTCAAATATATTTCTTACATCTATACAATCTTTAAATGCAATGAGGATTTTACTGTACATGTATATAAGAATAGAGTAAGAGTAGATGAATGAAACAGTAAACTTAAAAGACAAATCTAATTCCAAAACCTAAGTATCTTTAAATGTCATAGTCAAGTTAACTTTTGATAGTTCATACATTTGATCACCTGTAAGTACTGGTGTGAATGAATTACAAACCTGACATGAAACCGGCATCAGTATTTGTAAACCTGAAAAAGAAAACCAAAATCTGTATCAAACAACTGAATGCTGCCTTGGAAATACTGTTAAAAATAAATCTAGGCTGTCAAAATAGCTATTGCAAACACTGTAAAAGTTCTTAGCAGTAAATAACTTTCTTTTCTACATGACGAGTATGATACATCAAAACCAATCATTTAGTGTCACTTATTGTCCTCTACAGCTGCATTTAGAAAAGATGTATCAGTTGAAAAGAGGCCAAAGCAAGCCTGATATTGCTCACCTACCTTACACAACAACTGACCATTTCATGAACGGGGTCTGTGGAGTATTGTAAGATTACCCATTCTACTACAATCTGATACAAAAGTGAAGGCATAATTAATATGCACAGTCTCTTGCTCATAATCTAACTCATCCACAATCTTTAAAAGTTAAGTTTACAGATAAAACTTAAATTTGTGCAAAACAAGTCACATGGTTTTCAAATAAATTTAAATAATATTTCACAATAAGTTTCCTTTTTAAGCTTATGGTTTGGTTTGCTTTCGGTAATCACATTTTGTCAGTGTTTCAGGAGAAGAAGACATTGGGGTATTGGATTTATGTTACAATAAAAAATATCAAATATAAATTTTATGTGATTATTTGTGAACAATGGCAAAGAATATATCAAATATCATAAAATAATGTATGATTCATGTGATAACATATGAAAGACAAATATTTCTTGCACTTTAACATGGCCATACTAACAAACATCAAACTATATTCCACCAAACATATGAAGCTTTCTTTGAAGAAATTCAAATATGATCGAGTTTTACAAGAAATAATCTGCAAATGAATATACATGTACAAACTAAGGTTGTTTTTCATATAAGAAAGTTTGCTTACTGGAGCAAAGACAAAAATGAAAAATAGAATGAAACCCCACAATTACTTGCAAACAAATATGTATATAAGAAATTCTGATCCTTAATTACATTACAGAACATAGTTTATACTAGACTAAAAGGTACTTCCAAACCATAAAATCACGTCATCCACTCAGTGCATCATAATAATTGTCTTGAGATCGATTCATTGGTTTTACAAAACTAACTATTTTATATACTTGAGTACATATTATACTGGTTATATTTCTATTTGATACTTTTTCTTCAGTAATAAATTACAGATTACTCTATTTTATCCCTCAGGTGTATTATTTTGCTCATTTGTATGACTTGTTCCATTGAAATACGTGCATTCTGAATTCCAAACAAAAGTTGTATTTGTTTTGCTTTTGTGATGGGAAGAACTCCTTTGAGTCTCATTAGTCTTTATCATGGGTTAGTTCCCTTGTTTTCCTTTAAAAAAAAAAAGAGAGAGAGAGAGAGAGAGAGAGAGAGAGAGAGAGAGATGGTAGTCTTTTCAAAAGAGAAAATAAATTTATTAGCAAATGAATTGAGGACTATTTCTAACTGTGATCACTTCATTTGTACAGATCTAGCTCATAATAAAACTCATAACCTACTTTGATAATATAAATCTATAGACTATGTTTGATAAATATCTGATCAGAAATAGTCACTAAAGTGTTGACAAGCTCAGCCAATTACATGCAAGAGCACCTCATCACTCTTGCCCATAATTATATTCATCTAATAATATGATTATTTAAGTATATTTACATAACTGGACCAGTCTCTACAGTGGCAACAAGCTCAGTCAATTAGATACAAGACTGCCCCATTAGTATCCTTGGATCTCATTCATTATCAACCTCATGTAAGACCTTGATGATATAAGCCCATATTCCAAATTTGATCAAAGTTGGCTCAGACATATTGCTTCTAGCATGGTAACAAGCTTGGCCAATCAGATGCAAGATCACCTCATTACTGTGCATTACTTATCCAAGATCTTGATGATATAAGGATATATTCCAAATTTGATCAGATTTCTATCAGAAATATGGCTTTCACAATGGTAACAATCTTAGTCCAGCTAACAAAAGTTCACCTCATTAATATACACAGATCTCACTCTGTCAAATTCTTCTGAGAATTTGATCATATTAGCATTTATATTCCTAGTCTGAGCAAGAGTCCACTGAATGGACTGACACTCTATTGGCTGAAAAGAATTTCCAAGAATTAACAAGGCATCATAAGAAGTCTTCAGGTGTTGATATGACTTTCCATTTTAGAGGAGCAATGATAACATGATTTTATAGAAGGATGCCACGGTCACCATATCTGATATCAGACTGGTACTATTTCCATTTAGTACCAACTAGACATCATAAGACATTTTTCTGCAAAAACCCCATGCTAATATGAATATTCATTCAGGAGAAACAGTGATATTTTCAAGATGGCCACTGTGGCAGACGTACTGAATTAGAACCAACAACACATCATAAGAAGTTGCTTAGAAAAAACACCATACCAATATGACCATCCATTCAGGAGAAGTAGCAGTAATTCAAAATGGTCACCGCTGTGGCTATATTGGACATCAGATTGCTACCATTGACATTGGAAACCAACACCATAAAAGTCTTCTGGTGACAACCCCATGGCAATATGACTTTCCATTTCAAGATGGCCACTGCAGCTGCAATACTGGACATCAGATTGGCATCATTTTCATTTAGGACCAACTAGACATCATACAAAGTGTTTTAGTGAAAACCCCACACTGATATGACCATTCATTAAGGAGTAACAATAACAAGATTTTCAAGAGGGCCAGTGTAGCTGCCATATTGGATGTCCAAGTGGCATGATTTTCATTTAGGAGCAACTTGACTGTGGATTGAAAGTGTGTGTAAAGTTTACTGGCAATCCTCCACGTAAATGAAAAGTAGTGATAATAAACTTGTGCTAATGGATCAACAGACAATAGATGATGGACAATAGAACATCCAATAAACTCTTCTTGTCTATGATCAGTAGTGCTAATAAAACTAGATCAGAAATACAGCCCGCCCTCAGAGTGGTAAGAAAGTCAACTGATCTGATTCATGATCAATTCATGAATGTGTGGATGGTGCTCATTCTGATCTTGTCTGAAATTTTGATGATAAAATCCAACATTCCAACTTTGATTGAAACCAGAACAGAAATATTGATTCCAGAGTAGCAACAAGCAATTGTCATAGCTGCCAACCCCCAAGTACAAAAATACTGATTGCTTATGACAAAAATACTGATTTTCAGGACCAAATACTGATTTTTAAAAATTTTAATGTAATTGTATCTACTTACAACATATACAACCATCAGAAAGGTAGGACAGTGCCTTACATAATTATTTAATGTCAAAGATGCATGTGTTGCACACTTGCACCTTCTGGATGGGCACCCTGTTCCATTCAGGTGCCCATTCAGAAGGTGGAAGAGTGCAATACATTCAGACACAGGCTGTTTATAGGAGCCTTTTCCACACCTTGTTTATTTTTTCCAATTATTATCGATTCCAATGTACCAACTTTCACTGGTAATCTCAATTCTGTGTTATTTTCTTACTGAACTGTTTTCATTCTAGCATATGAGTAATCTTTTGTGATTTTACTGTCTGGAAAACGCATGCAAAATAAATCGCCAGCAACACTAGTAACTGAAAGAGGGAGGTTCATTTCTAAAAGAAATTTAATAAACCGAATTTCGATCGAATTACATCAAGGTTCTCTCTGGTATTTATATACATCCAAGTTCAGGCTGAGTTGTCTATGATGAA
Source organism: Megalonaias nervosa (assembly GCA_016617855.1). Lineage (NCBI taxonomy): Eukaryota > Metazoa > Mollusca > Bivalvia > Unionida > Unionidae > Megalonaias > Megalonaias nervosa. The sequence goes on from JAECUM010000665.1 coordinate 64,606, forward strand.
GCAGCAAGCTGATGTTTATTAGCTTTTTCGTGCTCTTGTATTTCATGTGCACCTCCATGCCCAATAGCGAAATCACATTACACAATTTCCAAAACGTAAAGTCTTCTCCTTTAGTAGATGATTTCACAAATCTAAACAAGACGGCACAATTGTCCTTTCAGTTCTGTTTTCTTGTCTTTTCTGGTGAAAATTCTGAATATTCTGTTTTCCTATTCAACATGATCAGCAGTTGAATATTATGAAGATGAGACACAGTGGCAGCGGTAACTGTTTGCAAAATCCAATATGGTGGATAGACAGGCATGGTAGCCTCGATTTCGAAGGAACCAATCATATTGTAGAACTGCATTCCTATATACATGCCATACATTTCTATCAGAATGGAACTGGGTGCCCATTCTAAACTGAAAATTGCAAGGAAATTTTTTATTATTTTTTTTTAAAATTAAAAAACGTATTTTTTGCAAAAAAAACGTACACCCGTATTCAGGTCCAAAATACGGGACAAATACGGAAAAAACGGGACAGTTGGCTGCTATGAATTGTTGATGGGCAGATGACAGAAGAAACAAGATGGATGCAGGGCCATACCATAATCTTATTTGGCCTTATGGCTAGATGGGTGAAAAGTAGATCTGTTCGTAGAACATAAATACTCCATAATGCAAGAAAACAGTCATAATCTCCAGCAGACAGACTGTTGGACAAAAGGACAACACCATATGCCACAACCAAATTTGAAGTGGGCATAATAAACATGTTGTACAGCACATAAAAACGTAACAATATTATTTGATGCTTTAATACAAGAAGGATACAAAGTTATCTAATAAAAATAAATCCTTCTTTAAACCTCATAACATTACTTCATTCATCTCTAAAATCATTTCCTTTCTTAGAGTCCTATGATACAGAATACATAAACAAAATGTTTTGATTCAAATGATTGGTAAGAGGGAATTTACAAAAGAAAATACTTCAATTTATTTTGCAATCATTCTGTCTGGGGCTTGGTTTGTGCCAAAAGATAGATCCTCTTATGACAAGTGAGTTACGAAAAACCCTCTGTTTCTAACCCAGCGGTGCACATACCCTCCAATATAGTTGGTTTATGCTCCCACCCCCAGTTTCATATTTACCCTCCTTCGCCAACAAGGTCACTTGTCTCTTTTGAAACATCATCTTCAAACCCAAAGTTCAGCTTTAGACCCTGCATCATGTTACTTCCTGTTGACTGACCAAGGTCCATGTTGTGTAAGTGACTTCTGAAAATAGATTCAGCAATGATTATCATGGTTATAATGATCTACCTCTCTCTCTCTATATATATATATATATTTGTTTAAATATATAATTTTTGTTGAACTCAGTTACCATGTTACTGTAACAAATTAACATAGAGCAATTAATTCACTTCACCTGCAAATACAATGCAAGCAACTAAACAGTAAAGATTCACTAGAATCTGGAAAGTTTTTAGGTAATACATTTATCTGATCATAACACAAGTCTGTGTTTGGTGACAATCCAATGCCTGATGACAATCTAATTTTTGATGACAAACCAATGCCTGATGACAATCTAACTTTTTATGACAATCCAATGCCTGATGACAATCTAATGTTTGATGACAAGCCAATGCCTGATGTCAAGTCAATGCTTGATGACAATCCAATGCCTGATGACAATCCAATGCTTGATGACAATCCAATGCCTGATGACAATCTAAAGCCTAATGACAAGGCAATGCCTGATAACAAGTCTACACCTGATGATAAGCCTAAACACGATGATACGCTCATGCTTAATGATAAATCCATGCCTGGTGATAATCCCAAACATGATGATGAGCCCATACTTGATAAATCCCTACTTGATGATAAGCCCATAAAAAAATACTTGATGATAAGTCCATGTCTGATGACAAGTTCATGCTTCATGAAAAATCTATGATGACGATAATTCCATGTTAAATGAAAAGCCCATGCTTGATGACAAGCCCACAATTGATGATAAATCTGTGCTTGATAAATCCATCCTTAATGATAAGCCCGTGCTTAATCAGAGGTCTTGGAAATGCTTAATCACGCATATCTGGATGCAATTTTTTTTATCTGGGATGCAGAAAATCACTTAGGCGGGAGTCCTCTGTATGCATATAATAAGTGGGCGGCAAAGTTCAAAGACTTGCCAGTCCTGCTTCAGCCACCTCAGTGGGAAAATGTGTCGACCAGTTAGCTGTGCTGATATTTACAATGACAGAATTCAGTGGCTGAAGGACACACTATGTACATGTTGCCATTATAAGAGTATATCAAAAGAACATGATGCAATAGCTGAGTGGCAAGTTCAAAGACTTTGACTGGCTGCTAAGTGGGAAAACGTGCTCATATTTACAGTGATTGAATTCAGAGGCAGAAAGCCTCAGAGATGTACATGTGGTCATTATAAGAGTACATCAAATAAACAACTTTTACGTTTCATTATGGTGTTCATTTCCAAGTGTAGCTGAATAAGTTGTGCATGTGACCTCAGAATCAAGACATGCTGAGACTTAGACAAAATACCATTTGCAAATTTGGATAATTATTTTGGGGTTAAATGGCAAATTGATGAAGATTGTGATTAGATTCAGAAGAGTGCTAAAGTTACTATGACTGATAGTTTGGATGGTAGCCAAGTGTAAGAAAGTGTGTCATGCCTAGCGTAGTTTCTCGAATAAGACCGTTCCTTGGATTGACAAAATTCAGTCTCACTCTGATGGACAAACAAGAGCTATATGTCAGTGTTATAAAGAATGTAGAATTAAACTCAATGGCAACCAATAATTCTTCTAATCTGCAAAGTTTCCTGGGAGCGGACTGCAACGTTTCTTGGTGGGACTCCTATTTTTACCAAAACGGGAGTCCTGGACTCCTAGTTTTAAAATCCTAGCGTGACCTCTGTTAATGATTAATCTATGTTTTATAAGTTCTGCTTAATGATAAATCCATGTTTGATGACAAGTTGATGCTTCATGATAAATCCATGTGTGATGATAAGTTAATGCTTCATGATAAATCCATGTGTGATGACAAGTTAATGCTTCATGATAAATCCATGTGTGATGATAAGTTAATGCTTCATGATAAATCCATGCATGATAAGCCCATGCTTGACAAGTTAATGCTTCATGATAAATCCATGCATGATAAATCCATGCTTGATGACAAGTTAATGCTTCATGATAAATCCATGCATGATAAGCCCATGCTTGATGACAAGTTAATGCTTCATGATAAATCCATGCATGATAAGCCCATGCTTGATGACAAGCCCATAGCTTGAGAAACATCCATGGTCTCAAGACTCTTTCTTAGGGGACTTTTGACATCATGGTCACTTGCTGGAGAATTCACCATCAAATGTAACATGCTGTAATCTATTGAAAAGCCATGTCTTAACTCCATTCTAATACACATTTCCATGTAATCTATAGTTTTCCAAAATCTTTTATAATTTTTGGTGGGGAATCTCTGTCTGTAGCCTTTGAAAAGTTGATCAGTTTGCTGTCAAGGTTTATGCCATGATCTTCAATGGCTGTGATAAGACATGATTATCAGGATCTACCCTTACAGAGGCAATGTTGATTACCAGTATGTAACACTCCTGTGTTTAATCATATGCCTAAAGAAAAATACTGTATGGTCATAAACTTTGCATGATACTGATGTCAAGGAAACTGGATGATATCAGACTGCTGGACACTTATCCCCTTTATGCTGGTAATATTTGCATGTTTTTTCAGAAATTATTTATCTGCTAATGAGTTTGCAAAGATCAGCTGTAAATATTGGGCAATTCCATTTGCTATTTCTTTAAGTATTTTGCAAGGTATGTTGTCATGTCCTCTTGCCTTGTCAACCTTCATGATTTTGAGTAGGTGGGCAATACCTGGTGGTGTAATGTTGTGGTATGTGTGGGCTTATTACTCATGTCTTCCTGTGTAAATACAGATTCAACCTGTCTGTTTAAATCTCTGCCTTGTCCTTACTGCTGGCCAACATTTTATTATTTCCATTAAGTCTTGATACCCAACATAAGTCTCATGGTATCCTTCCATCTTGCAAAACTGGTTTCTATTAGAAATAGAACGTGTGCATATTTCTGCTTGATTCCATAGGTTTTTGTTTTTCTTTGATTTTACATCTGATTTCTCATTACCCAGGAGGTCTTGCATCTGTCTATCCTAACTGCAGCATCCCTATCAAGGGCTATGTGCAGCTGTAGGTCTGTGCATGCTAGTAGAACAGAGTAAAAGCCTAATAATGAAGGCAAATGTAAATGTTACAATGAGAGACTAGAATAAAAACAGATAAAACAAGCTCTTTGGGTATAAAATGATAGACTGCAGAAACTGTTGATCCGAAGGATGATAGTTCAGGCAAGACAGCAATATTTTCTGGAAGCTTATTCCCTTTACAATGGCTGTAGTAGTCACAATAGCTGACTGCTGCCTGAATCTGGATGAACGAGTTTGTGTGTTATTTGAAATTTTAACATAGCTTTAAAAAAGTTTCAGTCATATCGCTATGATGTCTGCAGTGTAACAGTTTATAGTGATGTCTAGCACTGGGGCATCATGCCGCAGACAAGTAGCATGACGTTCCACCCAGTCACATTATCCTGACACCGGGCCGACCAGTCCTAACACTAACTTCTTAATGCTGAGCACCTAGCGAGACAGCTGTTAGTATCATTTTTATAAGTCTTTGGTATGATTCAGCCAGGGTTTGAACCTGTGACCTTATGCATCTGAGGCAGATGCTCTAACCACTAGGCCACTGGTGCAGTCCCTGGATGAATGAAAACACGTGTCTAGTCAATCTGGTCTCTTATATAATGCAGTGAGGGAGTGTCAATGAGTTTGTATTTTGACGCTGAAGATCATGACTAACGGAATATCTGGATATCCAGCTTGAAGGGATCTTCAACTTAATTTTGTTTTGCATATCATTTATACTAGTTTGCAAGTACTAGTAGTCATTTTTGCTCACTTTGTAAAGTATATGTCAAACTGTATGTCTGGTTATAGATATATGTAAGATTAGTATTACTGTGTAATCCTACAATGTAAGACCTCAACCCTGATATTTATGTTTTGGGCTTTTTCGACGCCCAAAAACATAAATATCAGGGTCGAGGTCTTACACTGTAGGACAAGGTTGAGGTCTTACAATGTAGGACTATTACTGGGGTTGAAATCCATTTCCCCAAATATCGTCAGGGGTAGAACATCCATTACCCAAGTGCCTGAACAACTGGGCAAAAAAATTTCCAGTGCGAAGGTACAGTTATGTAACCTCAAAATATTTACAAAATGATCATGTTAAAATTATGATGGAATTTTATATATTTTTCAGTGCCAAACATTTGATAATTTAATTATCGCTTGGGGTAACATACTTATTCAATTATTTACAACATCATCTTTCACTCCTTGTATACTGTTGCCTTCCTAAGTTTATTTACCTTTACTAATGATTACTTTTATGACCACAGCAATTACATAAGATTTACCATGTATTCTGAATCTGGATGAAAACAATGTAGTGTGTCAAGAGTGTTCAGTCAGGTGGCTAACTAAAGTATACTTTCCAAGTTACTGAAGAAAGTGTATACAGCTTGTTGCGGAAAATTAACCCACAGAAGGCCACTGGACCAGACATGATTCCAGCAAGGATCCTGAAAGATCTAGCAGAAGAGTGTGCACCATACTTGAGTTATATTTACCAGAAGTGCCTCACAACAGGCTATGTCCCTGATGTGCGGACAACAGCAAATGTTACAGCTATCTTTAAAAATGGAGAAAGATTCAAGGCCAGCAATTATAGACCTGTCTCCCTTACATGTATCTGCTGTAAACTGCTTGAACACATCATAGTCAGCAACATGATGCAACATCTAGATCATTTCAACATTCTAACAGACTGCCAACATTGTTTCCGTGCCAGATGAAGCTGTGAAACACAGCTCATAACCCTAGTGGATGAGCTCGCCTAATCCTTAGACAAAGGGAATCAGTATGACCGTGCTATCCTTGACTTCAGTAAGGCTTTCGATTGTATCCCCCATGAAAGACTTCTTAGTAAGTTGGACCACTATGGCATCAGGGGTAATACCCAGACATGGATCAGAGATTTCCTGACAGACAGACTGCAGAGAGTTATAGTAGATGGAGCAACATCAGACCCAGCACCGGTTGTTAGTGGGGTACCTCAATCATCAATGATCTACCTGTGAGTGTCAAATCCAACACAAGACATTTTGCAAAATACTGAGAAATAAATGCCTCCAAGGACTGAGAGATCCTTCAAGAAGACCTGAACCGCCTGGCCCTCTGGGAAAGAACTTGGGGTATGTTGTTCCACCCAGAAAAATGCAGCATCCTAAGAGTTTACAGGAAGAAATCACCGATCTTGTCTGAATGTGCTCTTAAGGGGCAAAAGTTAGCCAATCAGCAGGCAACAAAATATCTCGGGGTTGAAATGTCCAGAGACCTCTCTTGGAAAAGGCACATAGACAAGATAGCGAAAAAAGGAAACAGTAACCTTGGTTTCCTGCGCTGCAACCTCCAAATCAACAATGAAGAAGTAAAAAGTGTAGCATATTTCACTCTGGTTTGACCAGGTCTTGAGCATTGCTCAGCTGTGTGGAACCCACATAATAAAGATCTAATAATTAAGATAGAGATGGTTCAGAGGAGAGCTGCTAGAGTCACCACAAATAAATATCATAACACTAGCAGTGTCAGTGCAATGTTGAACCATCTCCAGTGGGAATCACTTGAATCCAGGCGAACCAAGGCCCAGATGACCATGTTCTACAAGACTGCGAACAACCTAGTGGACATACCAGCGGACAAGTACCTGGCCCTGGCATATAGACAAACTAGGGAAACCACAGGAAAAAGTTCCAATTAAAGTAAGCATCGACAAATTGTTTCAAGTTCAGCTTCTTCCCATGTACAATAGGACATGGAACAAATTACCATAAATAATTGCAGAAGCTCTTGACTTGGTATCTCACAAGCAGGAGCTTTCCAAAATCACATTCAATGAACTAGTCAGCTACAAGTAAGACCTAGTGATTCTCAGGGCTGTGCCGGTTGAGGTTCCCTATCTCATCGCCGCTACGGTAGCCGGATTGGTCCGAGTATGAAGGGACGAAAACGTACTGACACTCTTTTACTTATTTCTGCCTTTCCTATCATTACTCTTCTTACTGTCCTATCACTTCCGTCTTTACTTTATCTTTGATCACGTACCACCCGTTGCTTAATAGTCAAGTGTGACTGCGTCAACGTATTTATAGATAGATACATAGAACTATTTGCTTTCTCCGTAGAAAAAGAAGCCATTGCATCTGTGAAGTATAGACAAATATGTTGTACACTTGTGAAAGATTAGGTAACTATTATGGATAGGTGGTAATTAACGTCAATTTGTCGGCGAGTAACCATGTGCTTTTGTTGACAAAATCATTTCGTTCGAGAGGGGTACATACAATGAAAAATGGCGATTTTGTCCAAGCTTCCAAGAGGCGGATAAATATTTCCATGTACATTTAAAATATAGTTCACAATAATTTGAAAGATTTACCAGATTTATTTTCACAAATTCGCATATTACACAATACATATGGTATTTATAATGCAAATACTTCAAACTGTAGCAAAAATTTCAACGGAATTACCGAAATAATTGTTGACCGGAAAATGTAGATATTCCAAGGCCGGAAGTGTACTCCGGACCAATGGCAACAAATATATATTTACATACAAAGAACCAAGACTTAATTTATTGTGTAAGTATTTTTTATTTTATTTTTTACATCAGTAAGCAACATGCAAGAGAGTGTGATTTAATTATTCAAGAAAATAATATTCAGGTACATGTTTTAATTATAAAACACATGTTGTTTGCTACAGGATATATGATGTTGGTTTTATTTCAATGTATGACAGATGTGTGCGCAACGTGCGTGACCATTTACCGTTATTTGATGATATTATCGTTCTTTCCAAGCAGCATAGCAAATTGTATCCTCTCTACAGCTCAGTAAATTTTCAGGTTAGAGAAATTAAATGTAGCAGAAAGTACCTAATTCGTTTTAAATAATTTGCGTGAAACGAATTCGGTACTTTTAGCCACCTTTAATTACGCCGGGCTAAAAAAATTACCGAGTTACAGACGGGGTAGCATATAGTTCGTTCAGCACAGCATCACGAATGACATCAGTGAATTTTCAGGTTAACGTCGTTACATGTAGTTAAAAGTAACTAATTCGTTTCGCGCACGAAGTATTTCAACATGTAAATGGAGAGTCGGCCCAGAACAATGTCGGCCCATCACAAATTCGCCCCATAAAAATTTTATTAAGAAATTTCCCCATAACATACTCGGCCCATTACGGCCCACATCAAAGTCGGTCTTAATCAGATTTAATTATTGATAAGGATATTTACTTCATCGAAATGATAGGTTGACTACACTTGAAATTAAGTGCCCCAAATAGCACGAAAGACAAAATAAACATGTAAGTTTCCTGGCTTATATTGAAATACAAAATAGTAAGGTTGAATCACAATCATGCAAATTGCTATCAGATATGCAGTCATTTTTGATGAACAGACAATATTGCGATTTAAAAAAGAATATTTTATATTGTTTCCACATATTTCCAGACAATGATCTTTGGGCTACAATATCATTTATGTTATTAAAATTTCGCAGTATGTATATTTGCCAGAACTTTTATGTGCAAATACTTTTTGCAAAAACAAGCATTTGTGCCAGAGACAGCTGATAAACCAATTTTAATTAGTACAGTCAAATATTGTATTTGTGGTGGAGATGGAGAGAGAATGACATTGAATGAAAGCGAAAACTGTTCAAAGATGTTTTGTCTTCATTGTATTAAAATGAAAAATGTACCTAACAGAACATGACATTGTGTCAAATGTCAAAACTGAATATTCATGAAATGCTTTTAGAAATATGAAATTATATATTAACGATTGGCTTTTTTTAAACATGAATGTTAACCAAATGATTGATTTCATCCCATGAAAATTGAAAATCATTATATCTTTATAAATGTTTGTTTAACCATTTATGTACATGTCTGTTTATTGATGGATATATTTCTTTATGAAAGAATAATGAAGATGGTTGATTATTTGGGAAGAACAATGTTGGTAAGTGTCGGTATTCATGGCAAGGGAATTAAAATGCCAGATATGGAAGTGCACACGTTTTGTGATGTCACATGAAAACAACAGATTGAGAGAAGGAATAAGACAGGGCAAAGACAGGCAAAGATAAAAAAAAGAATTTATGCTTGAAATATAAATACTTAAGAATTTGAAATTTTTGCTTTCACTGTGTGCTTATTTTTTTAAAATAAATAATATCTTTTTAAGTCATTTAACATATTTGCCTTATATGACAAAGATGTTATAAACTTAGAATAATGGAAATATTTACTGTTGATACAAAATTTACTGTATGTGGATGAGAATGTGACTTTAATGAGATTCACACATGTCAACACATGTTGACAATTACAAATAGTAGAGCAGACATGTAAACCTCAATTAATAATTAACACCAGCAGGACAAGGACAGTTTTAAAATATTGATTATGCAATATATAATTTAATTAATCTGGGATTATGATTTTTCACTATATTTTTATTGCAGAATAAATTACCATTAAAAGAAATGTAAAAAGAATATAAAAAATGAAATGGTCATTGAAAGAACATTGCATCCACATTACCGTTATATAAATCATGAACCAAAAGGCTGACCAAACATGTAATAGGACGAGTACGTAATGGGCTGAGCTCCTGATGTGGATCAAGTACTTTATGGTCTGAGTACATTATGGCCCAATTTGGGTAGGCAGAGTTCATTGTGGTCCGAGTCCGTTAATGGGCCAACTCTGCTGTGGGCAGAGTAGTCCAGTAATCATTTCAACACCATTTGAATCAAGAGAGTGTGACACATTTCATTAAATACATGCTAAAACTGGGTGTTCTGTTTATATAAAATTTTTCAATGCTGCCATGAACAATGAAAGAGCTGATTTGTTTGTTATTCGGCTATAATGTAGTTGCCTCCCTTTGATTTCGTTGCATTATCAAAAATGGACTCTTCCAGAACTCAGAACAAACATGACGGATTACATGTACACTGACCAGTTATTTTCAGCATGAATCAGATGAATGGTGTTGCACTGTATCACAAAATGAATTATGTTTAAAACATTGGTGCATGAAACGAACTTAGTAAATTTTAGGTACGTTTCAAGAAGCTGATGCGAAAATTCAGTGAGAAACAGGCACTGATATCATCTGAGATGCTGTGCAAAACAAACTATAGTTCGTTCTTTATCACATAATCAGCAATTGTTAATCGTCACCATTTAAAAAAATGCTAATTCTATGTGGTGAATGTCTTTGTCTTTTCAACTGGATGCACGAAAATTTTGAAATAAATGCAGATTATTCAAATTCATGATGAGAAGTCTAATCTAACAGCTCAGTTATTATTTTTTTGGACAAGGCTATTTGCATGGGGCCAGCTGAGCACAATTATTGTATGCCTGTCACAATTAAGTGTGTGCGGAGCTCTGGTTGGCATAACCACAAAGTAATGAGATGAACTTTCATACGGAGCAAATATGTTACCAAATGTAGTGCATGCTTGCTGTATGTAAAAGTTAAGAGACATTAATGATTATAAACAACTGCCTGTACTTTGATAAATCAAGATGGATAAAATTCATAGATTTCTTTTTATGGTGATTCTTTTGTATGGGCAATAGAGTGGCCACATCATCATTGTTGGACTTGGTGCCTCTGGCAGTTTTTTCTAATTTTCAGTCAAGGTTCCACCCTGACCCTACAAACCTCCCTTTGGATTGCCTTTGCTGTTCAGTGGGAAGATAGAGAAATTGTGGAGGTGGGCAGTCCAAGAACTGCCCCTTCATCTCTATGCATAGCAACCATCACCTTTGATATCATCGATGATTCACCCTCATTGACGAGATGACTGGAGACAACAAGATATGGGATTGTTCACTGCTCAACCAAAGAGCAAGCTGCGATCCCAATCTTCTATTCAGTTTTGTAAATAGTTGTATCACAGGGGTAGGAAACAAAGTTGCACTACCCCCACACCTTGGCTCTCTTGCCATTGACTTGTGTTCCAGCCCACTTGCAGACAACTATCCAGTAGGTGCCTGACTCTTGTTTGTTTTTTTCCAACAGCGTTGGATTGTTGTCTTTGTGCCAAGCGAGTGGGCAATCCAAATTGTCTCAGAGAGGCTTCAGTTTTCATTTTGCCAACCTCCTCCACTTTTGTCCTCTCCATTCATGACAGAAGTACTGTCAGACTCAGTAAAGGACACAGTTTTGTACCAAGAGATTTGGATGCTCATTTAGAAGCAGATGGTGGAGATTTGTTTGGATTCCACTTTCCCCAGAGATTTCCTCTAAGCCTTTTATGTTTGGGATGGCCCATGACATTCAAGATGGAGATGGCAAAATCAGTCCGAGTCTCCAACCATCTGAATGAATTCCAATGTCCTAGACTCAGACCCAAATAAACATGTCTACTTCCGTTAATAATGATCCTAATATTGAACTCACACTCAGAGAAGTATTAACTAAGTATTATTTGTTTACAAAATAAAAGTTACTGGTCAGGTAGACCATGAATCTGATTTTGGATGAGGTCAGTTCCAAAATACAGTTATACACAACACATAATCATGGAGAAAAGCTAACAAATGCAAATTAAATATGCCTAACAACATATTCATAATTGTAACAATAACAAAGTTTCCATAAACAAAAGACCATGAATGTGACTATTACAATTAGGAATGGGTAATTTTTGTTTGTTTTTCAGTTATACAGTGTATGACATCTACCCAGAACAAAAAAAAAAAAGATAACCAGCAGATAAAAAACAATCATAATCATAATCATCTCCCTGTAATCCTAATCCTAATTGTAATTATGGTTTTCAAATAAAGTGTAATTGCAATGAAGCACATGTAATCTACCCCATGCCTGGAACAAATGCACCTGTGGTTGAGCAACCCATCTGTTACTGGACGTTGACACTGTGAATTTGGAGGACACGGATCTCCACATCACTCGCTTGGAAACAGAAGCTAGCATCAGAGCCTTTCATTTTGGAGTGACCATCTTCAGAACAAGATGGAGCTCATCATGTCAGACAACTTGGCAGTGGTGACATACCTCCTCAAACAGCATGGTGCCAAATCATTCCAGCTCTGCATTCTGGTTAGGGCTTTCTGTCATTGGTGTGCACAGCACAACATCAATATCCAGATCAGACATTCATGGCAGACTCTGTGTCTTGACCAATTCTCTGTCGGGGGTGGGGGTGGGTGGGGGAAACAGATTCTCCATACAAAGTGGTTCCTCCATGTGTTGGCCTTTAACCAGATTTGCCAGCTAATGGGGGGGGGGGTCTGATGATTGATCTTTTTACAAGCAGGTGGAATCACAAACTGTTCTTCAGCTTTTCCCCATTATGAAAGGCTTGGTCTGTTGATGCTTTTTTTTCTCATTTGGGAGGGTATGTGGCCCTTTGCCTATCCCCACAATTATCTTTGTTCTTAAGATTATAAAGAAATTGAAGGGCCAGAGTGCAAATGGGCATTGATTGCCCCTCTATGCTTAGAAAAATTCTGGATCAGTGATCTTCTTGATCCAGTGATAGATCTTTACAGGAAACCATAATTACAATTATGATTACAGGGTGAATATTTAGATTGCTTTATATTTGCTTCTTTTTTTTAAATTCTGGGCAGATATAATACATTGTATAACTGAACAACAAACAATTGTATCTCCATGTAAATGTTTATTGACAATTATTTACATACAAATTATCATACTGGCCACCTAAAATTACCCATTCCTTATTGTAATAGTCATTGTTGTTGTAGGGTTTAACGCCATTTTTCAGCACACGATAGGCTATACATGGTGGCCAGTATTATTGGTGGAGGAAGAACCTGGGAAAACCCCGGAAAGAACCAACGACCCACGAGAAGCTACTGGCAAGCTGTCTCACATACCCACATTGACCGAATCCGAGACTCGAACCCACACAGACAGAGGTGAGATGGCAGTTATCCATAACAGTGAGCGCTTTAGACCACTTGGCCACTCGGGGCCCCTATTGTAATAGTCAACATTCATGGTCTTTATTTATTTATTTATTAAGAATATAATTAGTGATTGTTTTGGTGGGGGTTGTAATCATTTGTAATTATGATTACACTATGTGATTACACTGCCACTGAAGGGTTATTGTGATTATGATTATAGAGCTTCTGAAATCAATGATTACAGTTATGATTATGGCACACACTGTTATCAATTACAAATGATTATGATTACAATTATAATCAGCCATATGCCTGATAAAGAAGCTTTCATTATTTCTTCTCTTTAGACACAAACCATGTTGCCTCCAATTGCAATTAGGAGAATGGGTTTTAACCTACATATGGGGAATCCAATATTCTCTGCTCAGAAGTTACCAGGGTCTAGGTTGGATACTCGCCATTCACTCTGATTATTAATATTCTCCTGATGTTAATGTGCTAGGGGTACATATTCAAAGGAGAAAGCAATTATTTTATTGAATTGTGTTTTTCCTTGAATACTTACCCTATCACATTACATCAGTACCTCCCATCCTCCCCACAATGTGAGCATCAGCATATGGAAGCAGCAGGGGGAGGTAATGGCCAAGAGTTATTGCCCTTTTGTATATATTATAGACAGAAAAGATGAATTTTCATCTTTGGGAGATCAGGATTCAGGAGGTAGATGGTGTTACAACTCTAAGTTCTTAAACTAAATAACAGAAAAGAGCAAAAACCATTAAGTTTGGTAAAATTAAAAAAATAATTATTTCCTTAGAATAAAAAGGGAAAATTTAAAGGAAATTACAGCGTTGTAAATCGAAAAATCTTCTATCACAAGTCCAAAAATTATAGAGTTCCAAATGAATTCCATTGGTGATCTGAATGAATTCCAACTTTGAATATGCTGATATGCCAGTAGCCAGGAAACTGGCAATATGTTGATGTTTCACAATGATATAATCCAAAATGCCTTTGAATGAATTCACAGTAATCCCAAAATAGTGATTAAGTCCTATATTAATGATGAGCACTTTGTAATTTCATTGAATAATTTCAATAAATAAATCCTCTCAAATAAAAACTGAATATGATAATAATGCTAATTTCACTTATGATGTTAAGACAGGAGTGAGTAATCCTTAAGTAAGCAACTTTTATATACCCACACACTTGACCTAGGTCACAATTGCCATTTTCAAAAAATACAGTTAGTCATTTGAATAGAAAATTAGTTTCTGGAACCTTCTAAGGTCACAGTCAATATTGTATCTATAACTCAAACTGAAGTAAACATGTTTACAATTAATTATTATCTTAATACATAACCTACAATCATATACAAATATTAGTTGTTTATTATGTTTTTTACAAATTAAATGTCACAAGTCAGGTAGGCCTTTGTAAAGGGGGGGAAGAAAGACGTGGAGACATGCAGTGTGTGTGTGTGCCCCTTTATAATTGATTTGGCAATCGTTATCTAGAGGATGACCTCCCTTGATGTTAATGCCCAGTGTGAGTAGATAGATATAATATTGACAGAGAACTGAGCGAGACTGTTTTGAAGAAATAACAAATACGAGCCCCCTTAAATAATAAAAATAAAATAAATTTTAATCAGTTAATACATAAACTAAAAATTGCAATTTCAATCTGACAGATTTACATTAATGGAATTTAATAGCAGTGTTCAATTTATGGATTTGTTCATCATAGTAACGAGTGGTGAAAAGAGTACAGTGTCCACGCCTGACTTGCATCACCTGGCGTCGTTCTCTCTTGACTTTGTGTATTCCACTTCTAGTGTGTATGCTTGGTTCTTCCTCCTTACCCTTCTATTCTGAACTCTCTATTTGCAGACTTCCCTCTTGGACTGTCCTCATCGGGTTCTCAAGGAGGATATAGAAAGCTGTTCCCTTAAATGACAAGATTACGACTAAAGCTGTATATGTTCACCACCTATCCGTATATATAAAATCTCTCACTTCCATTATTCAGAAACGTAAATAGCTATCCACACTGCATAAATTCTGACATAATGTGACCTTAATGATTAATGGTCCTTACAAATATACTGTATTTGAGGTAAGGTACAATCGTTATCTGTAGTTACAAATGACCATTGCAATATACCAAGTCTGACCTTAATTAAACAGTTCATCATCCCTGTTCCACGCGGCAATTGATTAGCATTTGACACATGTTCTGCATACAAACGATGTTGCCATATATATCGGCATACATTACTATACGTCTTCTTGCATCTGGCTAGCCAGTTCCACGCAGTAAGATAAATGCTCGACTACTATTGCATATGATTCACTAAATTCTAGCTTACAGTAACCAATAACCTGCAAGATCATTTGAACATTACAAAATCATATATAAATTTGCAATTATCATTAACTCATGATAAACGGTATCATTTTACAGACAAAGGAAATTCATTCATATAACCAGAAGAAATTCTACACATTGAATATTTGGATTACATCACAAATCCATCAATTCTATCAATGAACTAATAACTGTTAAAGAAATAAATTGCATAACACTCTAATATATCAACAGAGTTCTATGAAATTGAATAAACGATACATGCATGGATCATAAGCATATCAAACACATTTGCATAAAACCAAACAAACAAGATAGAAAATTACATAGAAATTAAAATTGCATACCTTAATGCTGTTTCTTTTCCACACAAACCGTGCATCCTAACACTATAGCCTGTCCTTTCCTTTCAAGACAGCTATGTGGCCTCTCTCTGCTTTGTTAACAAGGGAAAACTCTATTCTGTGGTTTTTCCACCAGAGTCTCAAATTCGACTTCTCGCAAGCAAAATTGGACTAAAGAATTGAGCCAAGTCACTACCTTAAATTCAGATTACTTCCAAAGTGTACGCCTTAATTTTAACTGACCAATCGAAAGCAAATGTTCCTAAATTTTCCCCAGAATAATCATGTCTTTCATCAGATTTGACAGCCTAGGATATGATGCAATTAGCTTTACTCTGAAGATCAATTATTTGACATGCGGTCCTTTTACGAACAGATACGGTTGTAGTTCTAATGTGCTGTCTGCCAATATACCGTTATGATGACTGGGTCATTTCCACTGAAGCTTAAACATAGGCCCTTTTATGTTTCACGGATGAAACAAGGGAAATATCAAAGTGAACTTTCTCAAAGACTTTTCTGGCTTGACTATGATAAAATTTTAATGCACAATTTTTTCAACTTTAGGATCCAGTACTTCTTCAAAATTCAACACATTACAGCCCTTACAATCTATAATCATGAACAAAAGAAATTAAACACACAAAACAAATTAAATATCAGTGACAGTAGTGTTTATATTTCTACTGTTAATGTGATTGGGTAATTATTCTAGGAGAAACATAATTTACTAAAATATTTGCTTTTTTTTTGGATAAAATCCTGTCTTTATTTTCTTGCCATCCCAGATTTTGTTATAATGTATTATTGTTAACATCTAAAATTTGCTTAGTTTTGTGGTAGAAAGTAAAACTTTAAATTAACAAGGAGTAGCCAACTGTAGAAGGTCGGTTAAGTTCATGTATGCAGAAATTATATCATATTTGAGTGCATTGTTAGAAACAACAGAATAGTGAATAACAGATATATTTCTTGAAAGTTGTAGAACCAAAGATAGTATGCAATTTGAGTTAGATTGAGTGATAGTATGCAATCTAAGTCAGATTGAATGATAGTATGCAATCTGAGTCAGATTGAATGATAGTATGCAATCTAGTCAGATTGAACGATAGTATGCAATCTAAGATTGAACGATAGTATGCAGTCTAAGTCAGATTGAATGATAGTATGCAATCTAAGTCAGATTGAATGATAGTATGCAATCTGAGTCAGATTGAACGATAGTATGCAATCTAAGTCAGATTGAATGATAGTATGCAGTCTGAGTCAGACTGAATGACAGTATATCATTCAAGTCAGATTTAATGATAGTTACAGAAGGATAGATATTATTCTTTTGACAACATTGCAGTTAATTGTCAAATATGGAGTAAGCTTATGAACTTTTTGCAAACCAGATCACATGACCAGGCCCATTTTGTCACGGCAGTGAAAGTTTTTTGTTTGCTGCCATTTACTGGTCTGGGAATTATAATGTATGATGTAGATGATTACTTTTAATTCCATATTTGCAAAGTCACTGTTGTTAAAGCATGTACATCACCTCTAGTAGAAAGAGAAATTTTCAAATAAATATTGAGTGAATCTCATGGGTGAAAAATTCAGTATTGTCACCCAGTCGACAAACTTTTACCATTATTCACTCAGAAATTTCTTTTTATTGTGCAAACGGGTTGGCTAGCTAAAGTATTAGAAGACTGAAAGTAGCAGATTTCTGATATAATGTCAGTTATATACCATTTGTGTTCTGTAGTGTCGTATGTACATTTGTACAGAATATTGATATCTAAGAAATAGATTTGTCAGTTTAACAATACAGAATCCATACCTTAAGCAATATCATATGTAACATTTTAGGACAGATTATGTTTTAATGTTATATTAATATGGCAACTAGCATAGGTGCTGATTGTGTACTTTTTATTATATGCAGGTGACAGTGCTGTCTTGTTTTCTTATCAGGATTCTGATCACATTTCATAAAGGTTGGGAAAGAACTATAATCCAGAAGTCTTTGGCTCGCTGACAACAAAGTGTCATTACATTTGGGTAAAACAGAATGCATTCTATTTGTCTCGAAATGAAATAAAGAATCAACAAGATAACATGTAATAGCTGCATAATCAGTTCAGAAAAGTGTCTGAAATATTTATGTTTCCATATTGATAACTTAATTTCAGGAGAATGTATAGTCAGCAGTATAATTAAAAATTAAATGCTATGTTAAAGTTTCTCTTTAGATAAAGTTACTCAGTGTCACTATAGGATTGGAAAACATTACGTTTTTCATGCTATGCGAAATTCCAAAAATCGAATACGGTAGTTCAGAATAAAACTAAGATTTACAAGCAACCTTGAACCCAGATCAAGCATCAGACACTATGAATTTGGAAGTGCAGGAATGCTAACAGGGAGTATAAAAAGAAATAAAGTAAAACCGTTTGAGACTGAATTGTGCTTATAAAATTGTTTATGAGAAAAGTACATCTTATATGAAATAAAGATTTGTAAAAATTAGTCATCATCACCATTTTGCCACTAGGAGCAGTAAATTAATTATGTCACACTGTGTTAGTAGTGTAGCCTCAACGCCTTTCTTCTTTAACACCATTGATGACTGTAACCTCTTATTTAATTGTATCAAAATCATTTCCAATAGAGATAATTTTAAGCCGGCAGTTAAGAGAACAAAGTTGAGTGATATTTTATCCGAATGAATTATTTTTAGTGATACTTTTTAATTCTGAAATCAGTTTTAAAATTTGTAACACTTGATTGTAATCTCTTAGCCTAGGTATAATTTTAATTTGGAATTTATACCCTACCCAAAAATCTTGATCCTACAGGACCCAGTTGGAAATAAGTTATGTAAACTTCATGGGTTATTCTTGGTGAATCACTTGTTTTAGTTTTATTTTATGTATGTATGTATGTATGTATGTATGTATGTATGTATGTATGTATGTATGTATGTATGTATGTATGCATGCATGCATGCATGTATGTATGTATGTATGTAAACTTTTTATTATGTTTGTATAGCATACTGTGTCAATGCTGTTTAATTGTTATATGTATTAATATAATTACAACTAGTTATTTGCTGATCCTACATACAGTACATGGGGATTCTGGTTAAGTGAGTGGTCTAAAGCACCCACCATAACATACTGGTACATATATCACTGACATCTCATCTCTGCCCTTGTGGGTTCAAGTCTTATGTTTGGCCAGTGTGGTAGATGAAAAAGGTTACCAGTAGGTTCTTGTGGGCTCATGGTTCTTCCTGGGGTTTTTCCAGGTTCTTTCTTGACCACCATGTATAATCTGTTGTGTGCTGCAAAATGGCATTAAGCCCACAATAACAAGAATCTAAATGTAAATAAATTTATTATCATTATTTGTTATGACTCTTTGTCTTGATATAAGTAATAGAAAGAAAGTGAAACCAAAACTTTTTTAAGTTAAATCCACAAACAATAAGTTCAAAGTGAAAATTTAAGAGACAGTATTGTTAATTCAGTCCAAAATGATCCTAAATGTCCTATCACAAGTCCAAAAGTTTAGAATGTTCGGAATTTCAGAAGTCTTCAGTGTCTTGATCTACCACAGTGATGCAGTCTAGGATGTCTTTTAATGATTTCATAACGTGTTAATCCAAAGTCAATGAATATTATATCTGAACACAACTCTGTTAATAAGTGGATTCCACAGATTGATCTTAAGAACAGGAATGAAAAATTTTGTTTACCAAACCTTTTTATATACAAGTTTCACTAAGACAGAATAGAATATTTGTGAATGTGAGTAATTTTTAATTGTAAAATTCTGTTGGGTTTGTTTCTAGAATATTTTGAACTCAAGAAGCTATGTTGTGTTGACATCTTACAGTCATGGACAAAAGTTAGTTATGTAAACATGTTGACAAATGACCGTTATTGTAAAGAACAACCTACTTTAATGGACAAAAGTTAAACACAAAATATAGATATACATAACTCATTTAGGGGTGAATTTTGATGATGTAACCAAATCTGAATATTCCTTGTGCATTTCATCATTTGTGCATCAATATTGCACATAAATTGCAAAATTAGCCATTCCTTGACAACTGGTAAGAAATTTCAAAAACCCTTAACTCATTAACCCCAGTCTCCACATTTATGCATCAGGAGGTAGTACCCTGCTTCCAAGCTCTGTAGTGTCAAGGTTATTTAAGATACACTAAAGTGGGTGGTATTACGGAAATGTAGACAGATGTAGCTTGACAATGATACCAAATGATACTTGCATTACAAAACAAAGAGGGAAAAATGTATTTTAGAGACCAAATTTTTTTTTTACACCCAAAATTCACCCTTTGTCCGAATCGGATTTTGTGCCTGGATTTTAGACTTTTTAGCATGAGATCTAAAACAGACTGGTTTGAACTGCACACAGACAGGTGAACCTTTGCAAAAAGTAGCATAAGTTGGGGATTTGGAGTAAAAATAAAGGTGGTCAGGACACGAAAATGATGGGTCCAATAAGCCAAAAAAAGAAAAGAACTCCATCTTTTACCCTTATGCACATGCATGAACGAAATAGCCAATGAAATGCAACATTTCTAACAACTAGGCATCAGGTTAAATGAAAATCTCTTGGAAGCAAATGTATTTGGATATATTCAGTAGCAGCCCCCAAAATACGTTTCCTACCTTCATTTCAGGCAAAACTGACAAAAGTCTTCAGGGGTTAATGAGTTAATATCCATTACTATACTTGGGTGCCAATATCTCTAAAATTTTTCTGATCTGCAGGCAAGGGTGGATGGTGGGTTATTCATTCACTGTAAATCATGATGGCATGGATGCTTTATGGTACGTTTTCATTACCTGAAACAAATTAATTGGAGTTTATATGCAGACAAATTGGATTGGCCTGGTTATTATTATTTATATTATTCATTGTCCATGCAGCGAAATCAGCCCACTACAGTACTAAGATCATGGAAAGTTCCAGCTGCAAAGAGCTATTCGAGATTACTAACAAGCTAATGTCAAGGAACAAATGTACACCACTTCCAACTACCTTCTCTCTAGTCGACCTTCCGGACCTGTTTGCAAATTTCTTCCGTGACAAAGTACAAACCATCAGAGATAAGCTTGACAACACAATTTCAATTGACTCGTTGTCACCATACAGTTGCAATACAGAATTTCAGCAACAGCCGTTAGCAGCATTTGAACCTGTCTCTATGGATTTAGTACGTACAATCGTGATAAAGAGTGCACCAAAGTCATGTGAACTTGATCCGATTCCGACATCACTGCTGCTTGAGTGCTTAGATCCAATATTGCCTTCACTAACTGATGTTATTAATTCCTCTCTCTCATCTGGGGAATTCCCATCATTTTTCAAAACTGCCATTGTAAAGCCTCTGCTGAAGAAACCAACACTCGACCATAACGATTTAAAGAACTACCGCCCAATTTCTAATCTCCCATTCATGTCAAAAATCTTATAAACAGTTGTTATACCAACTTGTATCTCATCTGAATTCAAACAGTCTTTTTAGCAATGTACAGTCTGCATATTGCCCTTGCCACAGTACGGAAACTACTCTTCTGAAAGTAGTTAATGACCTTCTCTCTGCTTTGGATAGCAGAAGGATTACTATCCTCACACTCCTTGACTTGTCTGCAGCATTTGACACAATAGACCACGATATATTACTTCACTGTCTCCAGCACGTATTTGGCATTCACGATACAGCCTTACTATCGTTCAAGTCCTACTTGGTCAACAGGACACAAGTTGTGTCCACAAATGGAAAACACTCCAGCCCAGTTGATCTATGTTGTGGTGTTCCACAGGGGTCTGTTCTTGGACCTGTTATCTTCATTCTATACACTCAGCCACTCTCAAGTGTCATAGATCATCATCCAGTGTCTCACCAATTGTATGCTGATGACACCCAAATATACAAATCTAGCCATCCAGCTGAAGTTGAAGCTACCATCCAAGGCGTAGAGAGGTGCATTTCCCATGTGAAATCATGGATGACATGTAACAAGCTGCAGATGAATGATGATAAAACTGAAGCCATTCTGATTACAACACAAAGACTTTCTCATTCACATCCTTTACCTCAGACAATAAATATCAGCAACACCAACATTAAATTCACAGTCAGTACGAAACCTAGGTGTTACTCTCAACAGTACTCTCTCATTGCACCAACATGTCATGAACATATGCAAGGCTGCATATCTTGAGCTGAGACGCATCAGCTCCATTCGCAAGTATCTTTCAGTTGATGCCACTAAAACACTTGTGTGTTCCTTAGTACTTTCAAGACTGGACTATTGTAACTCAGTTCTGTCTGGTTCGTCTCAATATCTACTCCAGAAACTTCAAAAGTTCAAAACACAGCTTCTCGGATCATCCTTAGAGTACCACGATCAGAGCACGCCTCCCCCCTGCTCTGTACCCTACACTGGCTATCCATTCGATCCAGAATTAAACACAAAATTTGTTCTCTGTGCTACGTTTCACTGACGGGCTCCAGTCCAACATACCTATCTGACCTCACCCATGTGTACACACCTGCAAGATACTTACACTCCTCTTCTGACACTCGTATTCTCATTATTCCCACTATGAAAATGAAATCATATGGACAACGTTCTTTTGCATGCCAGGGCCCAGCAACTTGGAATGAATTGCCCACTGAACTTAGACACAAAGACACAGTGATCTCATTCAAGAGCACTCTTAAAACTCACCTATTTCAACTGCAAGAACAGACTTAAAGACCTAATAATGTTTCCTTACCTTAAATATTTACAGCATGTTTTCTGTTTTCTAATTTCGTGGTGTTTGTTTTTATTTTTATAATTATATCATCATATATGTTTTTTAAGTGTTGTCAAATATTGTAAAGCGTTTAGAGCTTCTAAAGATTAGGCGCTATACAAAGTCCTCATTATTATTATTATTATTATTATTATTATTATGATACGTGACAAATCTTCCTTATTTGTCCTTTAACCCATGTCTTTATATTCTCTTGTTCATCAGTGAAATGAAGATTGCAAGTAGAGTGTGCATAAATTTTGTGCAGTGTATGAAGATGCATGCTACACAGGGTAGTATTGCAGTAAAAATTACACACTGTACTCCAGGTAATCATTAAATTGTTCCGGGGATGTATATAGATAGTTGCAATATTTTTATTACATCATAAATTATGCAGGTTCATGTTAAAACACAGAATTTTAGACCCCTAGCTCCAAAAACAAGAACTGCACTTTTGCAGTGGATTATCGTTGACAGAAACCCTTTTCCCTTTGTTTGGGGCTGTCCAATTGTTATGTTGTGCCTTTGGTTTGGTTATCTGTATCTAAGAGTAATTAATGACATAAATTATAAAATTAATGGATGGAGTAACAGAGATCTGAGCAAAGATACAGAATAGAACAACAACCCCCCATAAAAAATGTAACAGTTTAATCAATTACATAAACAAAATGAC
Source organism: Megalonaias nervosa (assembly GCA_016617855.1). Lineage (NCBI taxonomy): Eukaryota > Metazoa > Mollusca > Bivalvia > Unionida > Unionidae > Megalonaias > Megalonaias nervosa. The sequence continues at coordinate 88,042 of JAECUM010000665.1, forward strand.
AATTGAACATGAAATTTGAAGGATACACTTTCTCTTAGAAATAGAATTACAAAATTTATTAGAAAAACAATTAGCCAATCTGTTATACTGATAAAACAAATTTCATCATAGAAGCAAGTGAACGATCAAACTCATTTTTCTGAGCATGTGTGCATAACCTGGTTGCTTCCAGTCCTCTCACAGTCGGTGTTGGTGACAGGTCAGAGTCACTTTATTTTCCGTTTTCTCTGTAGCCTCTTCCGGCTCATCCATTAAGAGGTTAGTGTTGGGACTGGTCGGCCTGGTGTCAAGATAATATGACTGGGTGGAACATGATGGTATGTCTGCCACATGATGCCCCAGTGCTAGACATCACTATAAAAACTGCCACACTGCAGACATGATAGCGATATGACTGGAAAATCCAATCCCCTCCCCATTCTTCTGGCTTACCAACCATAACCTGGTTGTTTGTTCTCCTTTCCACTGCATGGTGCATATATAGAGCTATTTTTCCCCTTTACATAAATAACAATGCAACCTATATATTTGTCAGGCCTTTTTGCTTCTGGGATCAAACAATAATCCCCACTCTTGTTATGTCAGGTATCATCTTATTGTAATTTAACAGAACTAAGGCTAATATATGGTCTTATTGCAATTCAACTGACTAAAGCTGATATGGGTCAGCTTACAACCTGACACCGATACACAACCCTATAAACATGAAATTAATGTCTTTCTCTTGCAGATAGCCGCATTTCTAAGTGGAACCGTGACATAACTAGACATCTTCGTAAAAGTACTGCTCCCTAGGCTGTAAATCACTAATAGGACTATCTCAGTTGCCATGTGCCGATTTGTTGCTTGAAAAGAATTCACACTTAATTACACGAATCGGCTTCACCCCTTATCCAGACTACATTACTTCCTAACTAGCAATTCCCTGACATAACATTTCCAGAGATAGTAAAATAAGTTCCTAGCCCTCATAATACATATTAAGACAGATAAATTCACATATTCACACAATTTATATCAGAAGTAATGCATGAAATCCTTTGAATATGTGACTCCTATTACAGTCAAGACAAATGCATGCAAACCATTAACTTCCAAGCTGACAGAAATTGATGTATGGATTTAAAATAAATCAACAAATAATGACAAAATTATTAGAGCTCTAAGAAAAATTTTTTTCGGACACAAGCCCAGGGCTGGTGACTTAAAAAAAAAATCACAAGCCCTGGCTTAAATTCCACAATACCAGACTCCAATTTCCATATACCCAAAATTTCCCCCATTTTAATATTATTGTCACACAATGTTGCAATTGCTAGTTTTAATATAAATTCAATATAGTTAATAGGGAGTTTAAAGGTCATGCAAGTGTCATTAGTGTTCTTCACTACACTCACTAGAGACTGGATGGTCTTGGTTTTCAAACTTCTCTGGTTTTCTCTGAGTGAATCCTGGTAAGAACCAACTTGATGTATGTCGATATGTTTGCAGTATGCAAAAACATTTTATTCTCTCCCCCTTTTATTTTTTTTGTTTTTGCCATTATGACTCTGTTGACCAGGAGTTCTGAACTTATTTTTGTTGGGCTTTGCTGATAGCTAATTACTGCCTAAATCAGCTTCAAGAATGAATCACAGTTAAACACTATTATGACAGTTTATATTATCGTGCTTTGAATTTTATATGTGGAGTAAAATCCGATTTCATAGAAACCATGCTGCTGTTCACAGACTTGTCAAAAATCTATATTACTCATGGCTTAAACATTCTCTCTGGTAGCAATGATATGTAATAACTTTTGTTCTACATTTATCTAGCATCTCTTTGGTTTACTTATGTTGGGTTGTTCCACATCCTGATCATATCTATGCAAATTAGCACAGTGGGCTCACCCACTGCAGTCTTCAAGTGCAACTCACTAGCTATTGTCAGCCAGTTAAGTCATAAGTGAAATTGTGGATTATACTTGACCTCTTTGCCTATTAATTGCCACAATTTAAACTGTCCAAAGAATACATCAGCTCTAATTATGACTGTTTACCATTTTTACATGCTGCATGTAACCGCATATACTGAAAGTGGTGGTTGTTTCCTGTCTTTGAAAATTACTGAAAATTGTGTTTCCTTGAAACACGACTGTGTCATGGGGTTAGGGAGTATTGCAAAATCATGTTTTAGCATGATATGCCATGTTACAATTAAAATCCACTTCACACACAGGACAATGGTGATCTGATTTTAATCAGATTGCATCATGTTATGGCAGGTTTGTCAACATCTTGAAAATACATTTCCACATTTCATCAGTGCGATCAAAGTTTTCTCTGCCAAATTTTGATTTTTTGTTTGGACAAGCTGATGGGTACTTCTCTTAGAATACAGGACAGGCCCACTCTGAAATTAGAGGAGAACGCCAATAGAACTACCCCACTAGCCTAAGTCTGGTCTTTGCCACACCCATGTGGCTTCCAAATAGAGCTTCATGTGCCAGCCTAAGTACTTCTACTTACTTAACTCTTGGCATGATAACCTGTCTAAACGTATCTGACCCTTTCCAGGCATACCAGTACAAGATACCCAGTTTAACAACGAACTTCAGTTCGCCGTCTGACAATTTTCATATGAACCCGTTCTTTGTGTACCTTGTTGAGAGACAAATCTTCTCTTGAAGTTTTCCCAACTAGCCAGGTAGCAAATTGTCTATGGGCTAAGGCATGGGTCTCAGCAACTTTGACCTGACTTTTGCTTCATAGACCTTGTCTTAATAGACCCCACTTGCACAGGTATACAGGTCACAGGGTTAGGCAGTGGCAACACATGTACACTCTAGGATCATGTTGTGAGACAACCCCGAAAACATGCTGCTTCGATCTGCCCTTTTACTTATGGCGAGTTGAAGTCAATGTTCACCACCGGGAGCAAATCTTTGATCCTGTTAGCAAACTGGACTTCACCATCTCACCTGTGTAATCTCTAGGCTTGACATATTTACTATCTACCAAGGCCGGATAACTACAGCTGGTGTCATATAGCACAGTTGCCATCTCATCATTTATGGTAGCTATTGCTGTGTTCATCACTTCCAGTTTTTCACTTCTTAACAGTATGTGGAGTTACCGTTAATCGTTGTCGGGCGATACTTTCAACAATCGGAGCTCTCCTTTTATGGTTGAGGGTACCCTTATCTGCCTCCTGGGTCTTCCCCATCTAGGACTACCAGCCCTTGGCCTCCCACCATTCTGACCATTTCGTTTTTGGGGTGCCCCCTTGGTGGCCTTCTTAAGATCATTGATGCTGATTGATCCCTGTCACTCCAGGTGGTTGGGCATGAGTATGCACTCTTGTGTCGCTTAGCTATCTTCCAAGGTTGAGAACTCTCACTCCACTTAGAACATGATTAAATCTTTCTGATACATACTTAAAATGTGCTTTTTCAACATCTCTTTGCATATACCCTCATATGTTAATGCCATACCCATCATTTTTATCCACTGATCATGAAATTGCATACTGTATGTATTTGGTGGTTCTTTTCGAGAACTCTCTTTCAGCTGACAGCTCATAATGCCATAAATAGCCCATTGGTCTTCGGGTATCTGATGAACCAATGCTAGCTGTTTTAATTGCGTCAGTAAGTTGTCAGTGATTTTTTTCCTTGTTGTTGAACATGGGCATAGTGATCTGTATTGTTCGTCTGTCGTTTTAGATCACCTATTTGTATGTTCATTCAGGTCTTCACGCCTTCTGGACTCCGCTTCATTCCTCATCCTGTCCATTACTAATGTATGTTCATGTTCCCTTGCTCTTTCCTTGGCTTGCAATCTGGATAACCCAAGCTGTTTCTCTTTTTCTTGCTCCGCTGCTTGTCTTTCTCATTCATTTTCTCACCCCACCACTTGTTGTTCTTTATGTTCTGTAACACTTCAGTCCTCAACTGCAGCTATCTGGGCCACTTTGTAACTTAACTTGTCCTTACCAATCAACTTAAATTCCCTGACTAAGTGTTTGTCTGTCGCCATCCTGGTTTATTTGTAGGTGTCATAACAACTAGGTTTCTACCCACTCTGGTCTTACTGCCCTACTCAAAAATAGTTCCACATGTATTTTCCTGCTTCTAGCATAGCCCTGCCTATAGACTCACTTAAACCAGACTGTTGCTTGCACAAACAATCAATAAATGGGCAATACACAGCCTGAATTCTCCTCAAAATTCAACTTCAAGCTTACTCACCAAATAAAGTGTTAACTACTATTTTGGGTTTACCTAATTAACTCTTCTCTCAAGAGATTACTAAGATAATTCCCCACCACCCCATTCCACAAACTTGACCCCTCTTTCTCCAACATACTGAATAACAGCAAAGGCATGTGTCTCAATCCCTTACAAATTGTTATCATCACAACATGAAAAGAAATGGCAAGACAAAATGCATGTACTGAACATACAAATTAGTAAACAATGGTTTGATTCACTCCAGTTGATATTTCTTAACAAGTAATAGAGAAATTATCAATGTTTGGATAAATATTTTCTGTTCTGTATTGATAAGAATCTTCACTTGAATAAAATGTTGTAATCAGAAGACAAGCAGCCACTTTGTTTGAGGCTGTTCACTTGTTATGTGGCAAGTTTGATTTGGTTATCATTATCTAGGAGATGATTGACCATGGTATTATTGCAAGGATCAAGTAGTTAATGACATAAAATATGAAATTAATGGATGGAATAACAGAGATCTGAGCAGAATATAGAATAGAACAACATGAGCCCCCCATATATAAAATATACTCCTGTGTGTGTTGCATGAACATTTTTCTTCAAAATCCATTGTTATACTCACAACTTCTCCTTTTGGCTACAAAATTTCCTGAATATATTTAATAATTACCATTATTTGTGTGTGTGTGTGTGTGTGTGTGTGTGTGTGTGTGTGTGTGTGTACTGTACTGTATGGAGAGAGAGAGAGTCACTAAATTTCCCCAACAACTTGAATTATATTGATTCTTGTGATGAACTAGAAACCCTTTCCCAGGTACAGTAAACTCACTTCTCATAGACCATTATTTATGTGTGTGTGTGTGTGTGTGTGTGTGTGTGTACTGTATGGAGAGAGAGAGAAAGTCACTAAATTTCCCCAGCAACTTGAATTATATCGATTTTTGTGATGAACTAAGAAACCCTTTTCCCAGGTACAGTAAGCTCACTTCTCATAGACCATAAAGATCTTTTATGGAGAGAATACATAAGTAATTGGTAAGTTTTCTTTAGCAATTAGTGTGGATATATATATATATATATATATATATATATATATATATATATATATATATATATATATATATATATATATTGTTACGTATAGGCTCGTACAAAAGTAGCAAATGAAAGAGTGAAGCCAACAAGCTTTGTATATTTTAACAAAATAATTTATTTCCCTTGAAAACAATGTAAAAATAGGAAATAGGACTTATGGTTTGTGAATATAATCCAGAATTTAATCCTAGGATTGAAAAATATAAGTCCTCTCACTGAACAGTTCTAATTGAATCCAGGTTCGAATCTCAATGAAATTCCAATATGGAAAGCAATGACGTCAGATGAGGTTGTTGTACTAATGGCAACAGATCCTCACTGAAAATCAAAGTTTATAATGTTTCCGTTTAGAATTCCAGAATGAATTTCCACTGAATTTCTTTGTGCCAGAAATTTTTATAAAAAAGTACACTTGTTTAGTTTTCTAGAGAATAAATTATTAAATTCCAAAAAATAGATGAACTTCAAAACAATCTGACTTCAGCAATAAAACACCTTGAGCTCTGAGGTGTAAAAATTATGATTGATCAATCTACTTGCAAAATTGCTGTTTTAAACCTCGATTTTAGATTACATGGTGGCTCACATGACAGGCGACCTGACCACTAATTTGAACAGCGCAATAAAAAAAATGCCATTTAGCACGTAGCTAGAATAGCCCTATTTAAGAATCAAATTCTCACACTGGAAATAAATTAAAAAAGAAAGGCTGTTACAACTCAGCTAACACATGGGCCGAAAATGACCTTGGTAATAGCCAATCATTTCTGCTTAGCGTTTGCAAGATCTGTGAACCAGGGTGAGCTAAAAATAGTGCTGCAGTAACAGTACACTCTAATTGGGTCAAGTGAATTTTTCAAAAAAGGGATTCAAATCCAATGAAAATTATCATTACAATAAAATGTAATGAAACTAAAGAAAAAAAAAAAAAAAAAAATTTAAAAACTAACACACAAGGAATTTAATTACATATTTGTAACAATATATATATATATATATATATATAGAGAGAGAGAGAGAGAGAGAGAGAGAGAGAGTCTCCTGGTGGCAGAGCGGACTAAACTGCTTCATTGTGTGGGTTCAAGTCTCGGACTTGACCAATGTGGCCATGTGAGAAAGTTTGTCAGTCGTTTCCCATGGGTAGGTATTTTTTATGGGGTTTTCCTGGGTTCTTCCTCCACATGCTATGATGGCTGCCCTGTTCAGTCAATGAAGTGCTGAAAAATGGCATTGAAAACCCAAACAAGAAAAAGAGAGAAATAAACATATTAGAAACTCGATGTACAGTTTACTCTACCATGAAAAATATGTACCTAAATGCAAGGCACTATATTGCTAGCCATGATGTGTATTGAATTGCATTATTTTGAGATTCACAGTACATTTTGAATTGTATAATATATCAAACAGTGGTTTAGTGAGCCCTGTCCAGATCTGGTAAAGAATATGTTCTGAAAAGAAATGAAGATAGACTGAGTTTTACCTTGTTTTCTCATATTGCTTTAAATTGGCGCATGGCCATACTACAATTGTGCTATATCAGGAATTGCATTCCATCAAAATTGGGGGTGTATTTGTATTAATATGTAGATGGCCTGATTCAATTTTCAGGTCATTATAGCAATTTTATAGTTTTTAATATATATTTTTGAACATTTTAGACTTTTTTTGGACGACTTTGCAATAATCATTTAGTCTAGATTTTAAAAAAAAATTGGCATGCGAGTTTGTATGCACACTTAGATGGCTTTCATGGCATTATAGCAGTTATTCTTCATATATGTATTTTAAATTTGTTGACTGACTTGTATTGGTCTGCAGTTTTTTTTTACAAGAACAAGTCATGAATTAGTTGTAAGACTAGGTAAGCTAATGGTATCATGTATTGTCTGTTGGGTGTCAGTTGTTTTTTTTACATATCCCAAAAACTGTTTGACAGACTCATTGCTTTGTCTCATAAAGATGGACATGCAAACATTTTATTTTCACTTGCCTTGGTGCTCTGGATTGAAACTTATACATCTCCCCATTCACATTCCTTTTACTGGGATTTTAGGTGAAAATGTACTCTTAAGATTTTGAACACTGTATTTCAGTCAAATAAAACCATTGGGCTAAAGTTATAATATAGTGGAAATGTTTCTGCTTCTACAAAAGGAAATACAAACTTGGGTTAATTAAAGAGACATTCACACATGTTGAGTATCTACAGGTTATTGCACTTGGACCAAAAAACATTGTTGAGTGTTCTTTTCTTTTTTCTTTCAAGAAAGGGAAATGGGCTAGACAGAACTACTGTGATTTGGCATTTGTCAGACTCAAAATTACTACATTTTCTAAACAAAGATTTTAATTGAATAATGGTTAAGTGAAATGAAATCCTTGCAATAGTGATTTTTGGATCTGCATATTTGGAATTAGATTTAAAGTTGTAATTTTTCCCTGTAGATTTAGTCTTCTGTGGATGTAATCAAGCATATACATTTTCCTGTACACATAAGGTTACCTTGAGACCTCGGCTTTCAGTATCCTGGAGGAAGATTTGAATACATTTTTCTAATGTAAAAGAGGTCAGAAAGGAAAAAAACATTGGAACTAATTTTGCATCTATTTGGAGTACAAGCAACGATAACTTGTACTACACATAGTACAATTTTATGTTGCCTTATTGACTAGAGCTCAGTGGACTTCTTTACCTTCTCTCTGTACCACAGGTTTGTTTTATGCCCATACAGAAAGTCTCAGACTCCCAAAATATGGGCATGGGACGTTTTCCAAAAGTGCTGTATAGTTAGCAGTATCAAACTTAATATGACTTGAAGTGGTGAAAGTCTTAGAAAAAAAGCCTGTAACCTGACCACCCCTTTTGGTTTCCTTGTTGTTTGTTGTTATATATATATATACACACACACACACACACCCCATCTGCTATCTGTCATATGGTTGCATTTCTCTCTCTTAAAAAAAGATCATGCTTCTTCTGAGCTTTGATGCATATATAGAATTTGGGCTCTTCTGGGAGTTTTTGGTACATTGACAGAAAACTGGTTTGGAAATTGACAGGGATGTATATATGCTTGCATGTAAGGGAAATTATTCTTCATTGCTAGAAAAAGCACATGTATAAATAAAAGTGCTTGAGAATGTAGCACTGAGCTATCCACCAGCCCAGATTGATGTTTAAATCAACATGATTTAGGGTCTATTCTATAACTGAAAATATGTGAGGGAAATTCTCCCCATCTCCTAAAAAGGAAGGAAATTTCTAAATAAATAATTGGTTTAGCAATGAAATAAACATACAGCTTGTAAATATGTGATTTGATTGAATTTTTGTGCAATTTTGAGAAATTGTGTACCTTAGAATAGATCTTGATGACTTAACAGAGATAGATATGGAAGTCAGTTTTTCAGTCCTAACCACCAATGTTTTCTGAATACAAAATGGTCCATTATTTCAGTGTTAAAAATATATAATAACAAAGAACTTTCACTTTAAGTATTGCACAGAAACAGCAGTCTGAGAATAATTGGATTCAAAATTGATACAGTTAAACTTGTCTTGAGAGACCTCTGCTATGAGAGACCACCTGTTTTGAGAGACCAGGATCTCCATGCACAGATTTATTGATTATATAGTCTTATTACCTGCTATGTGAGACCACCTGTCTTGAGAGACCATTATTTTTTTGGCAGAAGGGGTGGTCTTTCAAGACAGGTTCTACTATATATAATTACAGGAGGGGGAAAATCCTTTCATTGTAAACTTAGGTAGGCCACTTGTTTTCATTTATGTGGTAAAGAGAAGTCCAGAGTAATAGTCATATATGTGTAAAAAAAAAAAAAAGTTACCATAACCCCAGTTTTGGATTGATATGCCTGTACATGCACTTAGTTGTTTTTTTGGTTATTGACAGTTTGTGAAAAATTAATAAACTTACTGTTGATAATACATGCAAGACTACATTTTGTTTCCAAGCAGTTATGGGATAGTGTATTCTGCATTATGCTAATTCCTATCATGTCACCTTAAGCGTAATAATTTATAATTGGCCTCATTATTGCAAGTTGTGTACATGTCATGCAGCAGTGACATAGTTTCATTGCTTTAGACATGAAAATATTTAGATGAATCTGACCATGCAGAAGATGCCTTCTGCTTGTTTTGGTGATCAGATTAGTTGAGTTATTACTGTTGCTGCAGAAACTGCAAGTGCAGTGACATTGCAATATCCCAGTGGTAATGGAGACACTATACGATGGAATAGCTTTGTTACTAAAGCTGCATGTCTTACTGTACAAACCATTTTTCCTCTCGAGACAAGGAATGGGTACATTTTACAGTGGTAAGATAAATAATTAATTGAATCAGTTCCCAGCCTTTTATCCTGCCACCCCTTCATTTGAAATGGTTTCAACTCCAGCTCCTATTGGATCATTTCCCTCGAGTAGTCTTGCCTTCAGAATGTTCACACCATATGTTGAGGGATGAGGCTAGCATGACTCTATTGATGTTTTCCCTGAGTCATGTAACTGATCTAATTACAAAAATGCTTTTTAAGTGACTTGTGTTGGTGTGTTTTAATGGAAGCAGAATGGCTGTGGATGCACTGCAAGGAACTATGGTGCTAGTGTTCAGATGTTACGAAGAAGCTGTGGATTAATGTGAGTGTAACACTTAACCTAGTCTGCTGGGCTAGTATATTTGGCCAAAACTGTATTCCAGTCATCAGAGATCAATACATCGAAGGTCACTTGTGATCATTGGTCTTAGAGTAAAAAAATATCTAGCAAATCTGTTGGGATGGCATGGATTTTATTTTTTTTTCTAAAAGATTGAATGTACTTCTGTTTTTGATGTTAGATACTGTATTTCACATAGTCATTGTTTCATGTTTCAGAAGGTGATTTAGGCTAGTTGAATGTGTAATGGGAACTGATGAAAAGCTTGCACTTTGTTTAATTATTGGAAAGCAACAGATCTGTTTCAGATAAAAGCATCGTAGATTTCATTTGAAGTCATAAAATATCCACATGATTTGTCGTTGTTATTGGTACAATAAGCATTTTTTCCAAATATTTTGATTCTCTTTCCTCAGTTGTATAGTTACTCACAGTGTTCATCCTTCGTCGATTAATATACGTTTCTTGTCTGTGAAGCTGCAGTTTCAGATTGGTCCCTAGTTTAACAAAATGCACTATGTTGACACCTGTGTAAGTGAGCAAGGCATTTAACTTTGTTTATCTTGCCATAATATAACCTTCAACAAAGCTCTGTTATGATTTTGAAAATGGAAGTCCAAGGCAAGTTATTTTCCAAAATGAGAGTCCTGCAGAAGGAAAACTGTAAATATAATAGAAATCATGGACTTTAATTACAGCTTCAAAAACTGATGCAGTGCTGTAAAATTAAACATCGCTATAGCAGAAAGTTTTAAACCCAGTTGATGGTAAATTTACCAGTGTTGAGGAAGGAATGAACCAGTGAAGGAGGGGGGGGATGGAATTTTTTTCAAGCTGGATATTCTTTTTCCATTATCTTCTGGTATTTTTGTTTTGTTTTCAGGTAATGGATGTAATGGGTAGTTTTTTGGTTATAAATTGGAGCAAAAATATTTTTTTAAGCTATTTAAAAGTTAGAAATAAAAAAGATTCAGGCTCTGTCCCTTTCAAAATTTAAATGTTTGGTCCCTCACTGGTACTGTATTAACCTTGTTTTAGATATTTGGACGTTTACGTTGGTTGTGCATAAGTGCCCAAATAATGTTAGGTCCCTAACTGGTACTGTATTTACGTTGTTTTAGATATTGAGACATTTATGTTGGTTATGCATAAGTGCCCAAATATCTAAAACATGATAGGAAAGGACAAAGGAAACTTGGACCATATATATATATATATATATATATATATATATATATATATATATATATATATATATATATATAATCCAAAATATGTCAAATGATCACATGGTCATTAATACATGACCATAAATATGTGGATGGTTTTAACTATGTTGTGTGTTTTATAAGGTTATGAGGTTTGAGCAATCATTATAGTTTTCATACTGCCTTTATAATTATTAGTGAAATCAGTTACTAGTACAGTAGTTTTTAATCCAGTATGAATGAAACATTCAGGAAACCTATCCCAAGAGTCTTTTTGGTAGGGAAAGAAAGATACAGTATAATTTTCATTTGAAGAATTACCAATGATTTACCATGTATAAATAATAAGATGTTTATATAAGAATACAGTTTGTTGAAACATTCCATTGTTTTTATTAGAAGACATTAAATGTACAATCTGTGTATTGCCAAAATTGAAATTTTAGGTCCTAATATTGTCATGTACATTGCTGTATTCATTGTGTATTTTGATTGCAAGTAGCTAAGACTTGATGAGTACTTAATGTACACACCTCACCCCACCCCACCACGATATTTTGATTTTGTGCAGTCATCCATCTTGCTCGCTCTTTCACACTTGACCTTGTAAGAAAGCTGTCATAAATACTACTGAGTCAAACAATACCAAACTGGATATTTGGACACCTTTTGTGAGTCCCAAGACATTAACAGAGTCGGTAAACTCTGACCTCATTTTTAAGATTACAGGGCAGTAGGGAATACTTTGTGCTAAGTGAATGAAAGGGGGGGGGTAATAGGAGGAAGACATATGTTTTAGCTTTCATAAACAAATCCCATTTAATTTTTCACTTGAATCTAGCCAGCTTTATAATTTCAGTAGCTCTCAGAGGTTGCCAATTACTAGCAAAGCATTGTGGGGTTGTTCTAAGTGGGAACTGCTTAATGAAAAGTCTGTGTACATGTTTCAGAGCATGCTCAAGCTTCCAAGATTGATTTCTGTTTTATGAACATCTGTTTATATGATTAAATGAATATTACTAGTACATCTAATAATTTCATGGATTTACTGGAAATATGAAATGTTTGCTTTGAATCTCACCATCCGTTAGTATAAAATGTCATCATGGACTCACTAAAACTATTAGGTGTGGGTCTTGAAAATATATCTCTGTACCATGAAAATACCTCAGTGTACACTGAACTTTGAACAGAAAGTTTTTTTTTCTCCAGTTTTATTTACTTAAAGATAATAGGTTATCGAAACCTACCTTCCATATATAATGAACTGTGTTCTCACTACTTACAACCTGTGCAGTTGATTTTGATATCCAGAGCAATATGCAGCATGTACCTAACGTTAAGCTCTATATTAGAAACTCTGCCTATGTACAGTTGATACTACCTTGAGAAATATGTAACCTAAATGCAAGGTACTATATTAGAAACTTTATGTACACTTGACACTACCTTGAAAAATATGTACCTAAATGCAAGGTGCTATATTATAAACTCTATGTACAGTTTACACTACCATGAAAAATATGTACCTAAATGCAAGGCACTATATTAGAAACTTTATACTTCACACTGCCATGAAAAATATATACCTAAATGCAAGGTATGTTGTTAGCCAGCATTGACAACATACCAGCAGAGCTCATTCAAGCAGGAGGAGAAGAGATAGTCACAGTCCTAACAACAATCTGCAACAAGATATGGCAGACAGGAGAATGGCCCACCACATGGACTCAGTCCTTGGTCATCGAGCTGCTTAAGAAAGGAAACCTACAGTTGTGCCAAAACTACAAAACCATCAGTCTGATCAGTCACCCGAGCAAAGTCATGCTGAAGATAATTCTCAACAGACTAAAGCCTCAAGCAGAGAAAATTATTGCTGAAGAGCAGGCAGGCTTCCGAGCAGGAAGGAGCACCACAGAACAAATCTTCAGTCTCACACTCCTTTGCGAGAAATACCTTCAGCATCAGCAGAATCTATACCATGTCTTTATAGATTTCAAAAAGGCCTTTGACAGGGTATGGCATGCAGCCTTATGGGAAACTTTGAGGAAGTAAAACATCAGCACAAATCTGGTGCAGGTTGTTGAGCACCTCTATGACAAAGCCATCAGTGCTGTCCTCATCAATGGCAGCAGGGGAGATTGGTTTCGAACAACAGTTGGAGTCAGACAGGGATGTATACTGTCACCTACACTCTTCAACATTTTCCTGGAAAAGGATCATGGAGGATGCCTTGCATGACCACAAGGGCACTGTCAGCATCAGAGGAAGAACAGTCACAAACCTTCGCTTCGCAGATGATATTGATGGTTTAGCAGGAGATGTAAAAGAACTGGCTGACATAGTTGAGCACCTCGACACAACTTCCACAGCATATGGTATGGAGATTAGTGCCGATAAAACCAAACCAATGACAAACAACACCAATGGCATCAGTGCAGAAATAAAGGTAAGTGGACAGAAACTGGAAAGAGTCACAAGCTTCAAGTACTTGGGATCAATTATCACAGATGAGGGCTCCAAACCAGAACTACTTTGCAGGATTGCCCAGACAACAGCAACAATAACAAGGTTGAGACCAATATGGAAAGATACCAACAATGCTTTTGGTTCCAAAATAAGGCTGATATGCTCAATTGTCATATCCTTCTTTCTGTATGCTTGTGAAACATGGAAGCTCACGTCAGATCTACAAAGAAGGATTCAAACCTTCAAAATGAGATGCTACTGCAAGATCTTGGGCATCTCATACATTGACCATGTAACCAACGAAGGAGTCCACAACAGGATCCAACATGCCATCGGATTCTGTGAGGACCTCTTGACCACTATAAAAACACGCAAACTGAAGTGGTACGGTCATGTCTTAAGATCATCTGGATTGGCAAAAACAATCTTGCAAGGCACAGTGTGAGGTTGCAGAAGAAGAGGCAGACAGAAAAAGAGGTGGGAAGACAACATTAAGGAGTGGACAGGCATGGGATTTGGAGGGAAAGATGGAGAGAATTGGTTGTAAAAGTCAACTGTGGTGCCCGAATGACCTCTTGGGTTAAGGGATTGATGATGATGCTGATGATGAAATGCAGGGTGCTATGTTAGAAACTCTATGTACAGTTTACACTATCATGAAAAATAGGTACCTGAATGCAAGGCACTATATTAGAAACTCTGTGTACAGTTTACACTACCATGAAAAATGTGTACCTAAATGCAAAGTGCTATATTAGAAACTGCCCCTATGTACAGTTTACACTACCTTGAAAATATGTAACTTAAATGCAAGGTGCTATATTAGAAACCCAATGTACAGTTTACTCTTCCATGAAAAATATGTACCTAAAGACAAGGCACTATATTAGAAACTTTATGTACAATTTACACTACCTTGAAAAATATGTTGCTAAATCCAAGGTGCAGTGTTAGAAATTCAGCCTATGTACAGTTTACTCTACCATGAAAATTATGTACCTAAATGCAAAGTGCTATATTTGAAACTCTGCCTATGTACAGTTTACACTACCTTGAAAAATATGTACCTAATGCCTGTATACTGTTGACACTACTGTTTAAAAAGTTTTACGTGTGTATTTTTGTTTTAATAGCATTATAACATTATTGGCAATTTTCATGGAAATAGCAGCCGCCTTTCCCAAGGACACACAGAGGCAACCATCCTAGTCTGACCTGGGTGGTTGTCAAACCTGTGACCCTTGAATTGCAAGTCCAACATGATACAAACTGAGCTATTGTAGTGAAGGATATGTACCTAATGTGAGGCGACATGTTAGAAACTCTTATCTTTGTACAGTTTATGCTACCTATAATCATCCAGGCAAACAGCATAACGATAAATTTAAATACCAGAAAAAATTTACCTAATACACCCATCACATAGGATCCAGGATACATCTGGTTTCTTTATTGTAACAAGTAATCTGTTCATAATATAATTGGGTTGTTTGTTGCATCCTCATGAAATTTCTTTTACAAGCCAGTGATCTATTTTACAGTCATTGCTGTTTTATGTTATATTGTAATTTATTGGCAAAGACATTCCTTGCCAAGCTGAGTTGTCTGTTGTAAAAATTATTGCCAAAAGTTAGGGACTTAAGTTTTATCTTTATTTTCCACAAGAGAAGGTTACATGGATGTACAAAATGCATGGCATGATTAATTCCATGTTGGTATCAAATTGCTTGGTTGGAACAAGTGCTTCTACATGATGATTTATGTAGATAGGGCTTTAAAATTGTGACAAGGATCTTTGTTTCACTTTCAGTCTGCACAAATAGTAAACTT
Organism: Megalonaias nervosa; assembly: GCA_016617855.1. Classification (NCBI taxonomy): domain Eukaryota; kingdom Metazoa; phylum Mollusca; class Bivalvia; order Unionida; family Unionidae; genus Megalonaias; species Megalonaias nervosa. The sequence continues at coordinate 103,546 of JAECUM010000665.1, forward strand.
ACATATCTACCAGAATGATGTGATATTTTGACCTTTCATATAGAATACCTTAAACAAGTCACATCTGCACAGAATGGCAGAGAAATTAAAATGAAAAAAAAGAAACAATAACAAAAGTCAAACATTGCAATACTTTTTTGTTGTTTATAATTTCAAAATAAATGCATGTTTCTAAACCTGTGTTCCAAACAGATATTAAAAGACAATTATTTGTTTGTTTTTGTTGGTTTTAACAGCACTTTTAACACATGCTTTCACATGCCAAGAAAGTGGGAGATAAGTACCTTGTCCAATGAGACACTGATACAGCCAGCCAGAGCGGCCCGGGCAGGTATTGGATTAAAGAATGAGATGCACTTTGATGAGAAAATGTCCTTGACAGAGCTCTTTGCCTGAATATTTACATATGCTGCAGTGCCATGTGTATTAATAGCGCTGCTACCTGAGCACAAGATCTGATGTGATTATGTTATAAGGCTTCATTATATATTATTATGAGGTGGGAATAAATGCTGCTGTATGGCAGTATGTTTGTGTATATTTTTTTAATCTATAAAAAACTAAATGCTAATACCATATTTGATTCATGTTCCCAAAAATTACAATGACTTGAACTTTATTTTGACCAGATAATAAGGCAATGGAAGAGAAAGAAATTTTTTCTTTGTGTTGTAATCTCGTGACCTCTGTTAGACTGTTTGATCACTCTGACAACTGTGGTAATCTGAAAACAGGATTTGTGAAAATTTCAGATGACCAGACTAGAGCATCAGAAGTATGAAGATTGCATTTTGAAATGTGTTCAAGAAGGTGCATTGTTCATGTAAAGCACAGTTCTATACCTTCATGATTTATTTTCAGAGTGATACCAGTTTGTTAGACAGCTTTGGGAACTTTAATTTACATAGGGATTTCATGTGCTTTAGGGTAAATATTGTATTAATGTTGGCCATGGGACAAACTTCTTACGAAACTTCAAAATTGTATTAGAAGGATCTTTTTAAATTCTTGCTATAAGTTAAAACTTCATCTGTAATTTCACAATTGGAGAATTTTCAAGAAATTCAAAGCTGTTTTGTGTGAAACAAAATATTTCAAAATATTTTTGTCCACTTGAAGTTAAATTTTGCAGTTTGAAAACCAGCCTCATTCATAAAGAAAAGCACAAAAAAACAGCTTTATCTTTAGTAAAGATGTCTTTGGTTGCAATGATGGATATCAGAGATAATCAAGTTATTTTAATAGAGTGTCCTTGTATCGATACCAATTCATTCTGGGCTGTTTGCTGTAATATAACTGTGTTCCTGAGTCTTTTCACAATAGAGCATTACAACAACTGAATTGCTCCAATAAATATGACTGTTGCATGACCAGTTTCAACTATGTTAATGTATATTCTGTTTATATAAAGATAATTGATAATGACTGTGTGATAATGAATAGATAACATTTCTATTTGAGGTTATTATAACAGCACATGTCTTCAGTTTATCATGGTTTTGTAAGAGAACTTGACACATCAAATGGTGTATACAGGAAAGTGGAAAGAACTGTATACTAGCACTTGTTTCACACTCAGTTTCTCAGTTCTTCCATTTTTTAATAGCACTGACTCACTATAATAACCAGCTGTTGTAATTTTTCATTTCACTGGTCTGGATTTCACAATATTTGCACCCAAAGGAAATGAACAACATGTCTTTGTGGTAGACTGTCATTGGGACTTGTACAGTAGGAGTTTTTTGACAAAACAGTCACAGAATATTGATTAGTTACATTTGGCTGCATCTTGTTCAGATGACATCATTATAATTTAATCAGCATTATTGCATTTCTTGCATCTGAATCTCCTTAACATGCTCAATCATTCCTCCTTCATTCTTTCATGTTTTCTTTCAGTTATGCATTTATTATTTCTTTCTTCTCCATTTAACGACTTCAAGGCCATCTGCACCAATTCACAACATTTAATGTCAATTTAGTGACAATGCTGCATTAGCGGAAGGATAATTTTTAAAATTTAGAGCAGACTGCCTTTCTTTTCAAAATAAAATCATTAACATTTCATGAGATTTATTACATTTCTCATTTATTATTCTTTGTCATTTTATTACAGTTTTTGTCCATCATTTTCTGTCATATGCTTTCTTTTGTTTGATCTTATGGAAATAGAAGTAGAAATGCTGATTTAATTATGATAATATGGAAACATATACAGATAGCATTGATTAGAAAATAATGGTAAGTCAATGGAGTTCATGAACTATCACATCTGTCGATTTTTAGAGGTAGGTTCACTGGAGCTGTTGGCTGAGATTATCCGTACTACAGTAATTCATTAGTACATGCAGGGATCAAACCTTTCATCATCATCATCATCAGTCCCATAGTCTGGTAGACTGTTGGGGTACTGCACAACACCGAACAACCAGCTTCCTCCATTCCTCTCGATTTTGTCTTTCTCAGTCGCTCAATGTCGAACCTGTCCACTCTCAAATGTTGTCTTCCCACCTCTTTCTCTGCCTGCCTCTCTTTCTTCTTCCTTGAACAAGCCTTTAAACAGGAAAAAAGATTGATTGGTGAAGTAAAAAAATATGGGCACATGGAATGGTCTTTATGACGGCATTGTTTAAGCAGTACTCAGATCGGTTCAGGTGGACATCTTTCATACTGCATAGATCATTCTTACCATCCTTTGTCAAAGGCATGCAGATTATTTCAGGCCTTACGGCAGTGTCTTTAGTCTTGGCCACTCTGTGCCACAAGCATTTGGAATATTTTCAGGCCTTATGGCAGTATCTTTGGTCTCTGCCATTTTGTGCCACAAGCATGCAGAATATTTCAGGCCAAATGGCAGTGGCTTTCGTCTCTGCAATTTATGATACAGGCATACAGAATATTTCAGGCCTTGTAGCTGTAACTTTAGTTTTTTTAAACACTTTGATCAGTTGTTTTAATTGAGCAAGATTTAATACTTGTGCAGGAAAGCTCAAAGTAATTCAGATGCCTGTGAAGTAGAATGACGAGGATGGAAGTTAATATACAACAGCTCTTGGTGCTGATAATCAATGTTTTAAATTAACTTTCAGAATCAGGTGGACTTCGTACTGGCAGTTGTTAAAAGAAATAGTGAATTCCTTTTAAGCAAATACTGTTGTTAAAAAAAAAAAACTTCTGGCCATTGAACAAGTAGTAATTTCATATACTACATGTACCAAGATTTTGAGCAAAGTGCAAGTTAGCCAGAAACCAGTCTGAGTTTGCATAAGAAACAAGAAGACCAGACAGTATGGTAACATCCATTATAAACTATTAGGGACATTACTCTCAGGTGTTATTTAAACATTTTATGTTGGTTTAATAATAATAATAATAATAATAATAATACTAATAATAATAATAAACACTTTATTTTGTGAGGGTTTAACTAAATTAGTTTTAATATATTATTCTTCCCTAAGGCCCTCAGGATACAGCAAGTGCAAACTCACCAAATGTATATGATAGTTAATTGGAGTACATGAATCAATATTTACAAATGACAACTGCCTTTCGAGATGATAGTAATACAATTTTGTTTTGAACACACTTAGATTTGTTCCTGTTCTTATGGTTTTTGGAAGTTCATTCCATAAAATATCACTAAAGTAAGCAGATGATATTTAGCTGTAATGGTCATTGACCAGAAGAGCACATGAGATGGTCTGTTGTCTGTTGACCAACCTCTATCTTTCCATTTGCGTAATTGTTGTCACTGCTTCATCTCAGCTACTTTGGAAGATTACCATGGTCTAGCTGGTGATAAATGAAAATGGTGGTGCTTAAACATCCATTATGGCTGCCATGGTAGCCATATTGGAAATCTTGTTATTGCTCCTCTTCCTACATGGATGGTCATATCAATATAGGGTTTTCACTGAAAGACTTGTGATGTCTAGTTGGTCCTAGAAATTCATACTGATGTGATATCCAGTATGGCCAGCATGGCAGCTATCATAAAAATCATGTTATTGTTATTCCAGAATGGATTGTCATATAGAGTTTTCACTAAAAGACTTCTTACGATGTCTACTTGGCCCTGAATGAAAATGATGATGATGTGAGATCCACTATGGCTGCCTTGACAGGTATCTTAAAAATCTTGTCATGGCTACTCCTACTTGGATTTGGATGGTCTTTTCAACATAGGGTTTTCACTAAAAGACTTCTTATGTCTAGATGGTCCAAATGAAAATGGCACAGATCTGACATCCAATATGGCTACCATAGTAGCCATCTTAAAAATCTTGTTACATGTATCACATCTCAAACTGATCAAAAAGTCATATTGACATGGGATTTTCACCAGAAGTCTCAATTCTAAACAGTAAAAGGATTAAATGGTCTTACCTTGAAATCCTGGAAACTCTTTTCCCCCAGTAGATTATCAGACACTTCAAGGACTCTTGTTTAAAATCATATATGTTTGTTTCTGGAAATGGTATTCTACAGTGATCATTTGTAAGCGATCTTTATTTATGTCCTTGGTAGTGTTCTTCTAACTTGAAACATACCATGCAGATATTGTAGACAACATTTGTTCTTTACTTTGAGCATTAATGTGGACTTGTAGTAGGTTGACCCGTATTCAGATTTTACCCATTTCACTTCTGAGAAAAAGAATTTTGGATGATGTATACAATGGTAAATTTAGGATAATTCTTCATGCACATTTTTTGAAGTTTGTGGATTGTTTCAGTATTACAGGTGTATTTCCCCAAATTGTGAAACAGTTATCTAAAAGAGGAAGAATGAATCCATTGTAAAATAATTTCCAGTAGTTGAGTGGTCAGCAACTTTTTACCCTTTGTAATAGATAAATTCTTGAGCTTACAAAAGAGCAGATATGTTTCACTTGCTTACACTGCTACGTGTTTAAGCTCTTTTAAAATGTAACAGATAAGAGTGAAGACAACAAGCTTTGTAAAATTTCTCTAGAAAAGCAAGTGAAAAATGGGGAAAAAGAACTTACGGATTTACGAATCAAATCCAGAAATAATCCAAGAATTAAAAAATAGAAGTCCTATTATTAAAGAGTCCTAAATGAATCTGAGTTCGAGTCCCGATGAAATTCAAAAATGGAAGGTGATGACATCTGTTGTAACCTTCAAAGTATAGATGTGTCGACAGTTCCTTGTTGAATCACAGAAAATATTATTCCAGTTTTGAATTCTGAATAAATTTCAATAAATGTCTTTATCCAAGAATCTCATTGGAGCACTTATATATATCCAGGGAAAATCACTAATTCCATAAAATAAAATTTCAGCTCAAACTGGTCACAACAAAACACCTTTAAGTGTCAATGGTTTGGAGCCCTGAATGAACAAATTCTATCAAGACAACAGTTATACACTAATTTAAGATGCAACACAGATTCCTGGATGAGGGTCACATGGTCATCCTTCTAGAACAAAATAGAAGCTTTTTACATGCCTAACATCGCATACTCACAGTATGGCCTTAACTGAAATCAATGGTTCTTACTCTGGGAAAGAATAAAAAAATATTTTAAAAAGGTTGTTTACCAGAACCCTCACTGGTTCTGAATCAAGGTCAGCAACTAGATACAGTGTTTCTATAACAGTCAGGTCAAACAGAACTGAACTGAATTTCTGGAAAATTGTCAAATCCAGTAAACAAAGTTACATTATAATAGCATGTAATGGAATAAAAAAATTTAAAACTAACAAACAAATAATGAAATATACATAACAACACCACTTTAGATCAGCATAAACTCCCAAAAGTTTTTCAGTTTCAACATTTTCAAATAGATTATCTTCTGTATACAGCTCAAGATTTGGGCTTCTTTTCAGTGATAATCTTTGCCTTGTTCCAAGCAACATTGTTTAAGTCATTTGGGGATTGGTAAACATGTTATTCTGTGAGCAATATTCAGTTTGGTATAAATTTTCACCCATCAACTCCATTGTTGATTGACGTCAGCTCTGATAAAATGTTATCAATAATAATGTATTGGCCTCTGTCAGATGGGTATGATTTAGCCATGACAGTTAAGTGAGAACGTATGTTTTTACAGTTTCCATGTAAGTATATTAAAGTTTCCAAGAAAGTATATTATAGTCAACTCTGTCAAAATCCTTCTTAAAATTCAGTTCTCTATTGTTCATAGCATAGCAACCATTGATCAGTGAGTTTGTTATTGCAGACTGACATGAGTGGCTCCATCTAAATCCTGATTGGGATCAGTAAATTCAGTAGTACTTTGAAAAGTAATTCTGGTGATGTTTGGAAACATATCTTTCAGGCAGTTTGGTTGGCAGAATAGATAATAGTCTATAATTGTCTAGATTTGATTTTGAACCCATTTTATAAAGGGAAATAACCTTGGCTGCCTTCAGTTGAGATGGCAAGATTCACTTAGTAATGCTTTGATTAATTATGTAGCGATGGGGCAATAATATTAGCACATTTATTTAAGATGAATTGACCTATCTTCTCCATTCTATTTGGTTTCCTATAATTTAAAAGTTCACTTTCTACATCTTCATGTACACATGACATAACAGAATAGTGAAACGTCCATTTTCAGGGACTTTAGACTTAATAAAATTGTGTAACTTTGAATGATTTGCATTAGTATTTTACTTAATGGAAGTTAAATTTGTTATATAAAAGAAGTGCTCATTAACAATATCATGTGTATCATCAATTATTTCCCCATCAGTTATTATCTGGTTTGGGATAATACTACTGCGTTTCTGTTTGGAGTAAAATCCATCAGATTTTTCCATACTTTTGTCTGGAATTTCTGTATTTTCAACTGATATTTTATTCAAAATTCTTTTTGCAGACTAAAATCATTGCATTACATCTGTTAAGCCAGAGTTTATAATTATGCCAATCCTTGACTTAAAGAAAATATTTTGTCAGGCTTCAGTGATTTCTGTTGTGTCTAGGAAGGGGAATTGGATCAGCATCTCCCATTTTTCCTATTATCCCAGTGAATATACATGTATATGGAATGTGGGGCACAATGCTTCAGGGTAATTTGGTCCCTAAAGTAAAGACCTTTTAAGGGCTGGTCCTTTTGGAAGTCGAGTCTCTACCAGGTTTCACAAGATTTGAAGTATCATCAGCATTGATCCTTTACGCCTGCTCCTGGCTCAGATGCAGCCAGTCCAGTGTGCTACAACAAATGAAACCTATTCCTAATCATTAGGGTTCATGGTGTGGAAGATGCCAAAGAGCTACTTGGAGGAAGTTCTCTAATGCACCTTCTTTTCACAAGAAGGCACTGCCCTAGGGTCTTACACCCTTTCATTGTCTTGTATTCTTCTCCCAATTACCCCGTAGATGCTTGTGTAAGCCAGTTTTCTTTTTTTTTTTGAGGCTTTTTGAAGAATCACATATATTGGGTGGGTCCTTTCTTTTGTGAGCGAGTGAGGTTCTGGAACATCACCTTTTATCGAGACCTTCCTCTTTTTTCACCAGTCCAATAAGAAAACTGGTGACATTAAGGAAAGAGATGTATACCCTTTTGCACAAAGGAGCAGTTACGAGGGTCCTGAATGAGTAGTTTCCAGCATTTTACTCCAGAATATTCCCAGTCACCAAGAACAGTGTGAAATTTCATATCATTATCAATCACTCCCCATTTAACTGGTTTCCTCTGGAGTAACATTTCAAGATGGAGATGACTTCTTCACTCTAGTATGCAATGCATCTGTCAGATTAGGTTCTCTACAAGATGTCCATTTGTGCATCCCAATATTTCTTTCACATCAAATACATCTGGATTTGCTTGGACCAGGAAGTTTTCTGCCATTCAAAATCACTTCCACACTCGCAGTATACACCTAAGTTATGGGAGTAGTTACCTCTGATTACTCTGAGCCCCAATTCTCCAGTATTTTGACTACTGGCTGATCCACAGTGTTCAGGTTCAGTCCCTTCTACAGGATCTGTTTCATTTTTGGGCCATGATAACTTGGGTTGGGTCTCTTACCCAACCTTGAAAAGTCATAGCTTATTCCATCACACTTAGTTTATGTGAGAATGAACCAGAACTTGGTCCAAGTCCTGTGGGACTGTATAGATCAAACCCTAGAACTTCTAGAGCCTCTGTAAGCAGAATCATCTGCTCACCTTGACATGTCTCTTTTGGGAACATTGAATGTACCTGCTGATCTGGTTCAGTTAAGATATCTCCATATGCTCTATATACAGTGGAAATCACTTAGAGATTCTCTGTTGATTCTGATTCCTATATGACCAGATTTTAATAAAAATTTGCACTGGTGGACGAATTTGGATGGAATCCTGACTGGGGTCTCTATGCATGTACCTGACTCCCCACTCCTGTCTGTTTGCCAATGCCCCAGATTCTGGTTGGTGCACTGATAAGAGCCAGATGGCATAATTTTTCAGGGGTTATTGGACTCGGAACAAATTGCACCTCCACATCAACAATCTAGAACTTAGAACTTTATTTCCAGCTTTGCAAGGGTGCATCAACAGAGTAAGGGGCCAGTGTGTTATGGGCTCCACTGACAACATGTCCATCACATCATACCTCCAAATGTCAAGGAGACTCACATGTCCTTTCTCTTTACATGGAAGTTTGGAACTTCCTTTGCTAGGTGCCTTAGAAAGGATTACTCTGAACCAGCTGCAAATTCCTTGAAAAGATATTTTGGAGGAAGAATAACATATTGGCACCATTCAATAAGAGTCCCTTTTCTCACTGTAAGGAAAGCCTCTGGTGTACTTATTTGCAAGAATTCCCTTTAAGTGCCTCCAGTCCTGGAATAGAGAGCATGGTCAATGGATGCATTCAGTTTCCAATAGGATCGTCTGTTTGCATATGCCTTCCTACCATTCCAACTGTTACCTCAGTTCTGCAATAGTCAGAAGTTCTGCTGCCTCTATCATGTAACCCCACTGTGGTACCAATGATTGTAGTTCATTGATCCTTCTAGACCTGCTGATAGCTCAACCCAAGTCTCTGCCTCACAGAAGGAATTGTTTTGCAACATAGGGACTCCCTCCTCTCTCTGGGTCAGGATTTCCACCATCTGGTTGACAAATCAGGACCGGTTTTCTGGCTGGAGTCCCCATTCACTCATCTGAACCCCACTCTTCCTTGCAAATGCTTCAGGTTCAGGGTTGATTGGGCATGCTTCTAGAGCTGGAGGGATTGATTCTTCAAGGTTCCTGGTCCTATAAAGAATCTGTATTCCACATCAACAATTTGGCAATGAAGACAGGGAGGTGCACCTTCTCTCTTCATGGAGGTTTAGAGCCATCTTTGCTGGGCTACTTAAGAAGGAATTACACTCCAACTTTGCCAGTTTCCAACAGGAAGAATATTTTGCCAAGGAAAGGGAAGATAGTCCTCATGGTACAGTTTACTTCACCATCTTTGGGGAACTCCTTTGGTGGAGTTGTTTGACACCAAGCAACACAACAAGATTCCCTTATACATTTCCCACTTTTCTGACCAGAGGGCCTGGGCATTGGATGCTTTCAGCCTGAAGTTTGATTGTCTTTTCACCTATGCCTTCCCACCATTCAGGATCATCCCACAGGTTCTACGCAAAGTCGGGCACTCCACTGCTCAGTACATAGATTTTGCTCTTCTGTGGCCCCTGAGATCATGGTTCAACAATCTTATTGATATGGAGGTGGACCACCACAGGCTGTTACCTCAGAGGAGGAACCTCTGCAAGAAAAGTTTTCGATCAATGTTACCAAGTGCATCATTCAGTCCAGGAAAAAATCAATGTCTAAGGTGTATGATGTCAAAATGGAAAATGTTGTGTTTGTTATAGTAGAAAACACCAATCCTAGCCATCCTCTGTGAGTGTAGTGGCTGATTGTTTTTGTCTTCCTTTCTGAAGAAAAAAAATGCTTGGTTTCTGCTATTAAGGGCTATCAAGCAGCCCTTTCCAAAGGCCTGTCCATCAGGACAGATTCTCACTTAGCAGACCTGATTAGGTCTTTTGAACTGCAAAAACCAGTCTTTTGCTCTTGGATGCCTAAATGTGACTAGTGGTTACTTAATAAATCCCCTCCATTGGTGGATCCACTTCCACATTGAGATCCCCAGTCTCAGCCATATCTGTGCTGGGGATGATCAGGATAGACTTTTATGACCAGTTCTTCATTTTTACTTGGTGGCCTTGAAAGTTAGAAGGAAGGGTAGGAAGCATCTATTCCTCCCCATTAAAGATTCAACAGATATTTCTACCTCCACCATTTCTAGGTGGATTGCATTAACTATCAGGATAGCTTACCAGTCCATTTACAATAGGGACCTGTCTTTCATGAAAATTAAAACCAATGAGGTTTGAGCCATTGCTGCTTCATGGGCCTATCTAACTTGTTCATCTTTGGAGGATGTGATGAAAGCTGCATTTTGGCATTTCTCAGACTACCTTCTCTTCGTACTTGTACTCTTTAGCCCACCTAAGTGAAGGCATTTGCTGTCTGGGTTCACTCATCGTCACTCAGAAAGTGGCCTATGCTGATTCCATCCTGTAGTAGTCTCCAGCTCTTCAGTGAGGGTGAGTATTCCTTGTGTGTGTGTTTTATTCACCAGTTATGGGATCATCTAGCCTCTCACTGTACTAAATCAGCTATGCAATAGCAACATGTATGGTATTACTTATATTAAAATGTAGTTTTGAGTTTGGGGTGGATGGGTAAAAACTAAGTTTGATTGATGTAATATTTACCACTTCCTATTGCCAGAATCCATCCTCCCTTTCCACTGTGTTGTCCCACCAAGTTAGGCTGCTCTTGCAAATGGAATGAAGGTGGCAGTGTATACAGGTGTCCCACATTTTTCAGTTCAGCATTCTAGAATTTTCTGGTTTACTGAAATTTTCTTTGTACAGTTGGATTATTTTCCTTTTGGAAGAATGACAGCTATGAAATAGCAACAGCAAGTATTACATCATTAAAATTAGTTTACCCCCCCCCCCCTTATAAACCTATATTTTCAGCACTTCATTTGGTTATATCATGCTGAGGAAATAAATGTAAGCTAAGTGCATACTGAGGCAGCTGCAGGCTTACAAGTCATGCAGATAACTGTGTAGAATTGTTAAACTAGGTTGTGACCTGTAACTGTGCCTTACAAGCATTCAGTTAGCTCAGTACTTGGCCTTAGTTTTTAGACATTTTCCTGTAATAATTACAATGTATATGTAGCAGGAATATGAAGAATCAGTGGTTCTACCTAGATCTACACCAGATTTCTACCAGTTTGTTCACATGTACATATTCTTTTCTGTTTAGAACTTAAGCATCAGGGTTTTCTTTAGTACAGTTAGATATAATTTCATAATTAAGAGTGCAGTAATTTCATAATTAAGGGTGCAACATCAACTATCTGCACCTTTATCCCAACATTCTCTCATCTCTGGCCACTACCCAGATGCAGTATCTCTAAATACATAACATATTGCATGTTTTTCCATCCAGCTTGCATGTGGAATTAAGTGACAGTGATATAAGTGAGATTTTTTAACATGACTTTTTCTCAGAATTTCAAACATTTGAGATATTAACTCAAAATATCAATGATATTAATTTAAAATTTTTGAATATTTAACTTGAAACTTCAAGATACTAACTTCAGGTTTTGAAGGAAATTTTATGTAGACCACCAAGTAGGTACTTATATTATTACCAATTTTGATATAAATCATTTCATTTTTGCATTATAACCTTAGCAGACCCTTCCATATTGTAGACTGTAGAGCCCCTGTTAACTCATTCTATAAATTGGTTTGTTCAAGATAAAAGTGTTTCCTATTGCACAGAAGTTTTACCATTTAGTCACAAAACCAATATTGTTTTTTTCCAAACAAAAGAAAATTGAGTATGTCAATGTCCTTGAAATGCTGCATTTGTTCCATCAATATATTAACAATTTAATACAATGTTTAATTATGGCAGGAGCAAAATTATTGATTAATGAATAGAAACTAGATTTAATGTAGTTGCAGAAATGTATAGAAATTTGACCCTCATTGATTTCTTTTTTTCAATAATGCATCTGAGGAACTTGGCAGACATTTCCAAATGCCAGATATTAATAGTTGAAAATCCATGTTTTAGCTAGTGGTAATCATTCTGCTGTTTAGTAAGTTGGAAAAAAGAGATAAGAACCTGACTAAATTTCAGTTCAAATGCTTTAAAATAAGTCCATCTGGAGTTCTTATCAGTCGGTATTATTGAAGGACAGCATAGTATCCATTTTATATTGAGTTTAGGAACCACTGCATGAAAAGTTGGGATGTGGGGCAAATATTGTGGTATTGTGCAAGCTTGAGCATTTTGTAGTTCTTTCTAATAAATTTTGTAGTGTTTTTTTTTGTGGGTTTAACACCATTTTTCAGCATGTTAGGCTATACTTGATAGCCAATATATTTGATTAAGGAAGAATCTGGGAAACTTGTAACACGCTTTCTCACATACCCATATTGGTTGAGTTAAGACTAAAACCCACACAGAGACTAGATGTGAGTGATCTGTAAAGCTTGTGGCTTAGACCACTTGGCCACCCAGGGCCTTAGACCACTTGGCCACCCAGGGCCCCCTTGTAATAGTGTGACCTTAAGAAAGAGAAAGATCTCCTAAGCATGTTTATAATTTGTAGGCTTGTGACTGAAGTTGCTGCTAGCAAATATACATGTAACAGGAATATATTTGCTTAAATTTTATAAAATATGGAATGAATATATGAAAATAGCAAAGCTATACTACTCCGGAAGTTCATCTTCGTATGGTTTAGTATCCATGCAGACATGTAATTTTCTTAAGACACATTGTTACCAGATCTAATCTGAGCGGGAAGACAGTTGTTAGTTCCAAATATTTTAAGGCTGTTGACACTGTAGAATGAATGCCGATTTAAATGTTTATAAAGTGTCTTCTTCATCTTTGCATTGAACAAATATTTTGAAAAGGGTCATAAGGTTAAAGGTCAGGTAAGTGTCACTATCATTAACGCTGATGTAGCAGAATGAGATCCATTAATTTTAATATCAGTGATACATACTTGTTGCTATTACATAGCTCATACTTTTCCAGATGGAAATACCCTGATCATATGATGAGAATATAATCTTCCCATTAGGGTGAATCAGATGATTCTAGAACACTAGACTCATGGTCCAAACCACATATATTTTGCCCATTGTCCATTGTTCTTTTTGGTTATAAAGGATGGAGAGTGAGTCCTACACTTCTATTAGGGAGGAGCAGTACCCTTCCCGTTCAGTGAGGGCAGAGAGCGAGTTGCGATCTTCCATAAGGGAGAAAGCAGCACCCTTACTTTTCCACTTGAACAGAGAGCTAGTTATGCACTCCTTGCAGGGAGGAGCAGCACTCTCTTCCATCCAGAGGAGCAGAGAGTGAGTCACACTCCTCCCACTTCCTGTAAGGGGGAAGTAGCACCCTTTCAGCCCCCCCCTTTCCTACCAGAGGGCCAGGGTAGTAGACTTGTTCAGCCTGAATTGGGACCTTCTGTTCACTTATGCCATCCCACCATTAAGGATGATCCCACAGGTACTTCACAAAATAAGGAAATCCTCTACTTGGTTCATTTTGATAGCCCTTTATGGCCCCCAATGGTCGTGGTTAAGCAATTTTTTGGATCTGCTGGTGGATGATCCCAGGACTTCACCTCCGAGGAAAGACCTCCTGTCACAGCACAGGGGCTCCTACACAACAACTTACAGATTATCCCCTTTATGCTTGGTGTATTTCAGTTGATCTCTCTTTAAAGAGAAGTTTTTGAACAAGGTTGTGAAATGCTTCATTCAGTCAAGGTGATGATCTCTGTGCATGATTCCAAATGTACCTCTGTGAGTGCAGTGGCTTATTTTCTTCTCTTCCTTTTTGAAGAGAAACAATAGTCAGTTTCTAATATTAAGGGCTATAGAGCAGCCCTATCTGACGCTCTTAAATTTTTAAGGGCCCAGGCATCGAGATGGACTCTCACTAGGTATTTTGAGCTGCAAAGACCAGTGTCTCGCTCTTTAATGCCTAAATGGAATCTTTCTTGTGCCTTGTGGTCTCTTAAAAGCCCCCCACTATAAACCTTTTGGTGTAGCTTCCTTTAAGAACCTTACCCTCAAGAACATTTTTTGCTCTCCTTAGTGTCCATGGGATGAAGGAGTAAGCTTCTGCTCTATCCATAGAGCAATGCTATACAAGGTTCAATGGAAATGATGAGAAAGGTTTTCTTCTTTGTCAGCAAGGTTGTTTTTTTTGCAAAAAGCTAGCTTCCATTGGTTGTCTCTGGAGGATGTGATAAAAGATGCATTTTGGCTTTACCTTCACTATTTAGCTCACAGATGCAAAGGCATATATTCTTGGATCCAATAATCATTGCTCAAGAAGTTGCCCATGCAGATACCATTCAGCACTAGTCTTTGACTACTCAGTGAGTGTGAGTATTCCTTGCGCTTGTCATTTGCAAGTTGTGGAATCATCAGCCTCTCACCAGACTGACAAAGTCAGCTATGCAATAGTAATAGGTGTGGTAGTACTGGTATTAAATGTATAGTGTGTGTGTGTGTGTGTGTGTGTGAGTGTGTGTGTGTGTGAAACTAATCTTACTGATGCAAAATTTACCTGTTGCTTTTGCAAGATTCCCCTTCCCACCTTGCGGTGTCCAACTTATTTAGGCTGCATCCTAAAAAGAGTGATGGACAGTGCACATAGACAGTATATCCGTGGGTACAATGAGGGGTGGTCTAGTGTTTGGAATCTTCTGGTTCACCCTAATGGGAGGATGAATTCTTGTCATATGGTTGGGATATTTTCCGTCCAGACAAGTATTAGCTGTGCAATAGCAACAGGTAAGTATTACAACATTAAAGTTAGTTTCACCCCTCCCAAAACTAGTTAAAACTAATTGGAGATTTTTTTTCCTGCATACATCCCTGTATAATACACAGGCAACTAAAAAAAAGCAACCTCTAATGCTTTGTCATATGGCATATGAAGGTCTTTGCTGGTTTGTTATACAGTGTCATATACGGGGTAGATGCTGGTTTATTTTACATTGACATATATGTGTCTTTGCTGGTTTATTATATAGTGGCATTTAAAGCTCTATGCTGGTTTATTACACAGTGGCATATAAGAGTGTGTTGGTTTATTATAGAGAAAACTCATTAAACTAGGCTCCATTTATCTGGAAACCTCGCTATCCGAACATAGTTTAATAGGAACAGAATTCCTAAATGTTAATTTGCTCTGTTAATACAGAAATCTGCATTTACGATCCAGAAAGCAAAATCAGGGACCAGAGTGTAAAATTACTATAAAATTTGCCTCAATAATCCAAAAACAATCGGTCTAAAAAGAAGACAATTCAAAGAATCATATATGAAAATACAATCAGTCCAATATAAAGCTGTATACTGGTTTATTATACAGTGATATATAAAAGTCTGTACTGGTTTATTACACAATGACATATAAGAGTCTGTGATGTTTTATTATACAGTGGCATGTACGAGTCTATGCTGGTTTATTATACAATGATGCACAATAGTCTATGCCTGTTTATTATACAGTAGCATATAAGAGTCAGTGCTGGTTTATTATACAGTGACACATAAGAGTCTGTGCTGGTTTATTATACAGTGGCATGTACGAGTCTATGCTGGTTTATTATACAATGATGCACAATAGTCTATGCCTGTTTATTATACAGTGGCATATAAGAGTCTATGATGGTTTATTATACAGTGGCATTTAAGAGTCTGTGCTGGTTTATTATACAGTGATGCTTAAGAGTCTATGCCAGTATTATACAGTGGCATATAAGAGTCTGTGCTCGTTTATTATACAGTGGCATATAAGAGTCTATCCTGGTTTATTATACAGTGGCATATAAGAGTCCATCCTGGTTTATTATACAGTGGCATATAAGAGTCTATCCTGGTTTATTATACAATGATACACAAGAGTCTGTGTCTGTTTATTATACAGCGGCATGTAAGAGTATATTCAGATTTATTATACAGTGATACAGAAGAGTCTATGCCTGTTTATTTTACAGTGGCATATAAGAGTCTATGCTGGTTTATTATACAGTGGTGTATAAGAGTCTATGCTGGTTTATTACACAATGATACACAAGAGTATATGCCTGTTTATTACACAGTGACATGTAAGAGTCTATCCTGGTTTATTATACAATGATACATAAGAGTCTATGCCCGTTTATTATACAGTGGCATATAAGAGTCAATGCTGGTTTATTATACAGTGGCATATAAGCGTCTGTTTTGGTATATTATACAGTTGCACTTAAGGTTCTATACTGGTTTATTATACAATTTCATATCAGGATCTTTGCTGCCTTAATATACAATGACAGATAAGAGGCTATGTTTATTATTCAGTGGCATATAAGGGTCTGTGCAATCTTATTATACAATGGCAGATGTGTTGGTTTAGTATAAAATGTGGCAGTGATAGATATGTGTCAATCCTGGTTTATTATACAAAGGTATGTAAGGTTTGGTTGGTTTTATGGCTTTAATGCCATTTTTCAGGGCATTATAGGCCATACCTGGTCACCAGTATAATTTGGTAGAGGAAGAACCCAGGAAGAACCACTGACCCATCGGAAGCATCATGCAAGCTTTCTCATATATCCACATTGGTCAAGCCAAGACTCGAAACTTGAGTGAACAGAGGTGAGATGTGTAAATGATCTGTAAAGATGAGAACCTTAGACCACTCAGCCACCCAGGGCCCAAAGTATATAAGGATCTATGCTGGTTAATTATACATTAGCACATAAAGGTTGTAGTTCTAGTTGTCGTAGGGTTTAACACCATTTTTCAGCACAAGATAGGCTATACTTGGCCAGAGCCTCGAGTGACTGAGTGGTCTAAAGCACTCACCATTATGGATCACTGTCATCTCACTTCTGTGTGGGTTCGAGTCTCAGGCTTGGCTAATGTGGGTACATGAGAAAGCTTGCCAATAGCGTCTCCTGGGTCTGTGGTTCTTTCCAGGGTTTTCCCTGGTTCTTCCTCCGCCATTTATACTGGCTGCCATGTATAGCCTATCTTGTGCTGAAAAATGGTGTGAAACCCAATAACAACAACAAGACCACTCGACCACTCGGGGACCCCTCGCACATAAAGGTCTATACTGGTTTATTAAACAGTGGCAGATAATGATCTGTGCTGGTTTATTGTAAGGTCAGGGTAATGTCTTATTCCTTGAAAGCTGAAATATCATTTTGCACTGTCATCAGAGTTCTTTGAAAGGTTCATACTAAGATTAATTCATTACAAAGACAGTTACTAAGATTTGTGTTTGGATTTGATGGTATTGAATATACATTTTTTATCATTCCTTAAATATAAAACCTAGTGTTTACAGTTTAAATGTTTTTTTTTAATGTTCATCATACAAGAGGTCTTACATCAAGCACTCTCAGTAAGTCCGATGTTGGCATAGTGTGTATTGTCAGTGGTAGTCTTAGCCTTACATATGGTGGAGAGGTGTGAAGTGAATGTGTTACCTTTGCACTTTCAGGCATTTTTAAAGTGTTTAATATAAACTAAACAGAAACCAGACTGGAGTCATATATTGACAGACTACATGTCAGCTTATGGTGAAATAAAAAATTTTGTAAAACTTGTAAATGTATGTAGGTTTGTGTGCTTCCTTAAAATAGAATTAGCTTGCATTGGTAAGCAAATGTTCTGATGAGCAATGAGCCTGTTCTTTCCCAATGAAGGGAGATACTTAAGATAAGCTTGAAATAAGATTTTAATAAATTGGGATTTTCCTCACAGATTTGGAACTAATTATGTTCTTATAAATTTGATGGAGTGTTTTGCTACAACCACAAAGATAAACTTATAATACCAGACCAAATCTTTATCAAGGTATTAATTTTGCACAATAATCCCTTAGACAGTTTATAAGTAATTTACCAAACCTAATTCCAAGATATGATTGGTTGTGTGGTTCTCTTTTATTGAACATTGTTACAGTGATCAGGTTCTGTCATTCAGATATGCATGGAACTTGGGGAATTTGTTTCAGCAGTATAATTTAAATGGACCTTGCTATCAGAAGGAGCATTGTACACTGACAACTTGAGACTAAATGCTTAAAATCAAATTGTTTTGCATAATTTAACTGTTGCAGAAAATATCTATTTTCATGCAGAGTTCATTTGTTTGCCAGAAATATGCATATATATATGTACATGTACACAGCTTAACTAGAGCTCTGTATAGGTCCCACAAAATCAATAGTTATTTATAGGAGGATTTTAAGGAAGCATTTTTTATACCCTTATTAGCCTGGCTGTATTGAGTATGCCCTCAAGATAACTGGAAATGTTGTAGGCCATGTTTGAAGTGTTGTTCTAGTATTGTGATGCATTAGTTATCAAGATTTGGGGTCCCCACCTGTCAATTTAAGTTTGTTCAACTCGGGTATCAAATTGGGTAAAGGGTACAACAAATATTGACACAGGTTTGTAACAACTCGATTTTCAAGAGTGAATTTGAAGATGTATATGCTATAGAGAACGATTTTCAAACAGAACTTACTCTGGTGTATGTGGACACAACTATTATAATTTGATAAAACCACATAGGCTCAGGTAATACTTGGAAGACACGCATGCAGACAGTCATTCTCTTTTGATAAAACACTTGCAAATTTTTTTCTAATAGGAAAGAATGGGCTTGTCCTAAGATGAGATTTTTTTTAAATAACAAGGGTTCTGTGGAACAGAGTGTCTGTGGATGCCTGGACACCATGCCATCATATATCTCCACCCCATCCCCTTGTATCTAATGTTCTTACTGCTGATGCTGCTGTCTTCACCTTTGGAAAGGTGATAAACATGTCAAACTATCCACTAATGAAGATGAGACAAAAGTTAGCCAAAACTTTGAAAGAAAGGGGTATGGTGTTATTGTCAAGAATGGTTACTTTTTATAAAACAAATGTATTTGTTTTGTTTTGTTTTTTAAATTTTAATACTTTTCATGCCAGAGTTCTTTACAATTCAGGTAATTATAGGTCACCATTTTTATTTGGTCGGAAAAATTAAAACATCATTTTCTGTGGTTTTGTGTCAATGTCCAGTTGTTGATTTACAGCACACTTTTCTAAACCCACTGAGTTGCTCAGATGTAATCCAGTGGAATGTGGATGGAGAGTTAGGGCCAAGGTATATGTCCCCAATCAACAGAGTTCACTTTATTTATTACATCTGTAAAATTTGAGCACAGTTGGGCCGCCAGTTAAGGAGAAGTCAGCCTTTTATTCCCAAGTATTTCCAACACAGAAGTTTTTCCTTTTTCTCATAGACTGCTACATCTAACCAGCACTTCCTGTTATTGTCATGTTAGTTTCAGGTATAATGAACTTGGTGATCATGTGTGTGTGTGTTCAATCAGTGGAGAGAGAGGGAGGGAGAGAAGGTGGGGATGTATGTATGGTCATATATGTGGTTTTATAAAATGATAAACTTCATGTAAACAAATAACATTTAATTCATAATACATGTACCTACAATCATAAACAAAAATGTCTGTCATGTACATTGAAGTATCTATGATGAGACAAATTAACCATGGCAGGTTATACTTTCTACCCGTGATCAGTCTGTTGACCAGATTTGTGAAATTTGATTTAACATCTTAGAACATAGAGCCACTCTCACTAACCAGTACAACAAATAAAAGTATCATTATTATTTGGATATTCTTCCAATGTAAATGAACATATCAACTTACAAATTTCTTTCTTTTCAATTAGTCTCTGACACTGACAAAATTTCAGTTTAAAAAAGTGGATCTTATAGCTGAAGAACTGATTTGACTGGTATATAGTACAATTCTTATGTTTAATTATTTTTTAACATTAATATCCGTCTCAATATAGTGTGCAAAATATTCAAATGACCTTACCTGAGGAAGGTTTACTTTTTAATATTTGTCAGTAGTGAAATATGCCAATACAACATACCAGAAGAAAAAAAGAATGAATTTAGTTGACCAGAATAGAGCCAACAAGGCGTGGCCCAGGGATGATTATATTTAGGATTATCAGATCAGCCATAATTTTGAAAATTGGTTCAATAGCGAAGAATTTGACAAGTTTAAAGACTCGATTTTAGCTTTACATGCCAGTTATGATAACTGAAAAAAATTAATTATATTTTAGTGGCTACCTTAGTTTTGTACCAGGCACTGTCAGAGTTTCTGGAGATATTGAAGTTTCTTCTGATTTATACTTTTAAACATTAAAAAAAGTAAAAGATTAAGCTATAAAAATAGCAATATCACATTTTAATGTGTGGTTCATGGTTTGGTTTGGTTGGTGCTTTGCAGCACAGCAAGGCAAGTAGGTTATTTAGTGCCAGGGCATTTGGAATAAAGTTCCTTGCCTAAGGATACAAAATGGCAGTTGACCCAGGGCTGATCTGATGGCAGGATTCAAATCTGCATCCTTTGGGTGTGGCATGCTAACCACTGAGCCTTCATGGCTCCCATTATTATGAGCTCACACATTTGATTGCATACATGTACCACCACATTTTTACACATACTCTTTCATTCAAGTGCATAAATTACACACACACCACTTATAGCGTTCACATTCACTTCATTTCTTAACTCTATGCCACAATAGTCCATTGTAATATAAGTTGTGTTTAATTCTGGCTACGACTGTATAACCAAGTAAATTACATATTTTATTAATAATTGCTTGTTGTATTTAGTGATTTGAAACTTTCTAAATATAAAAGGGGGGGAGGGGGTAAGAAAAGTGCAGAGACTTGTTAAGAACAGGTAATAAATAGTCATTCATCAGTGTTATTTAACTCTTCTAGAGCTGGTAGCTTCTGAAACATCTCATACAGTACATATTTAATGGTAAAAGCATATTGCATGATGTATATAGCAGCAGAATGATGCCAGGTGTGAAGATGATGCTAAAGTTGGTTATAACATCAGCTGTTTTACGTACTATGTAATATAGTCACATGACTGATCTTTTACATTGTTTCCAGGATGGCAGTATGCCATAAATGTAGTGTTCGCTAGGCTGCGTGTGTGATTTGGACTTTTAATTTAGCTTAAAAAAATATCAGACATATTGCTATGATGTCTGCAGTGTGGCAGTAAGCATTGGGGCATCATGCCGCAGAGATGTAGCATGATGTCCCACCCATTCATGCAATCTTGACACCAGGCCGACCAGTCCTTACACTAACTTCATAATGCTGAGTGCCTAGCTGATAGTACAGTAAAACCTGTCTGAAATACCACTGTTATGTGAGACCACTTGTCTTGAGAGACCATATTATCATTGCACAGATTTATTGATTATATAATGTTTAATGACCAGTTAGGAGTGACCACCTGTCTTGAGAGACCATATCTATTTGGCAAAAGGGATGGTCTTTCAAGACAGGTTCTTCTGTACCATTTTTATGAGACCTTAGTATGACTTGGCTGGGGTTCGAACCTGCAACCTCCCACATCCTGGCAGATGCTCTTAACCACTTAGGCCACTGGAGCGGTTGTTCAGTAGGGAGATATTTACTTATTTTTATCAAAACCAATTAAATCTTTAAATCCTCTCATTAATGCAAGTGATGCTTGCACTTTCAAATTTTATATGATGGTAATGAATATGTGATATACTATGTAGTTCTTAAATTGTATGTATTTTAATTTATTTCATATTGCCCATCACATCATCCATATTTTTAGCCCTCCATCCAGTTAACACTGTGATGCAATTCTAGCCAATTATGAATACCCAAATTTTCTCCCATGATGAGCCAAGAGGATCCTACCCAGTAAATTTGTTGAAAAGTGTGGAATGGGCTACCAGCTATACTGCCAAGAGGATCCTACCCAGTAAATTTAAGAAAAGTGGGGAATGGGCTACCAGCTAGACTGTCAAGAGGATCTTTACCCAGTAAATTTGTTGAAAAGTGTGGAACAGACTATCAGCTAGACTGCTAAGAGGATCCTATCCAGTAAATTGTTGAAAAGTGGGAATTGGGCTACCAACAAGACTGGGAGAAATACGGTAGTTATTTCAATGCAAGTTGCTAATCAGTTCATGAGAAGTGGTACATAAATGCCATACATGCAGGTTATAAGGTGTATCTTAATCAGTTTATTGATCCTCAGATAATGTCTGTCATCATATTTCTAGATAGTGCCCATATTTGTGGCCCAGAGCCACTAGCAGGATAGGAGTGTGTGATTGTTTTGTGTGCAAGCCTTTGATGTTGTTAGACTTGTATCCACTGATGCAGAGCTTGCCTAAGTTGAAGATAGATCCATGGGCAATACTTGTGTTGATGGAACTTTGAGAATTGGGGGAGTAATATCTAGACTTTGAAAGGTTTGTTAGTTTTTTTGTTATCATGAAAACTGTGTATTTTATGTAGTTTTCTCTCTAAAATTTGCAACATATGTATTATCTTCTATTGATCTTTTAGACCTTTTTGTTGTGGTGGTATAAATGTATGTACAGTGTTCTGTTTTCTAAGTACATGTATTCTCATTGATGAATTAATCTGTATGTTTACCTGTGATACATAATTGTACTAACATCTTGAAGAAGGCACTTAAGCTTTCACTGTCCAGCCTTGCTGTTAATGGGAACTTACTTTACCTTTTTGACATCCAGCTATGTCCCGGCAGTCTCAAATATATAGTTCTCGAATGACGTCATCAGCCGCCATATTTGTAGTGAGCAGGCAGATTTACCGTTGACTTTATATGGTGTTTGGAGGTTGAAATAAATTCATTGAATCTCAAGATACTTTTACAAAAATTCCATACATAAACAGAATGCAAATCAAGCTTTCTCTTAGTGTCAATATTTATGATTTATAAGTTGACTTTCCTTCAGTGTGCCTTGTTAAAAATAGTAAATAGTTCTACCATTTCTATTAGCAATGTACCCACTGGTAGTTTGCTAATTTAGAAGTCTTATGCTTTCATTTAAGCCAGGTTGACTTGATTATCTTGTATTTTTTGTTACTTTGCTTCACATTGCTTCTTTTTAGCATTTAAACATTGTGAAAACACCCATGTAAGGTTTCTCCTTACTGAAATGATCAAATATTACTGTATACCTAGTCCATGCATTACCTTGAATTCACTTTTAGTTGCACAGTGTCTAAGCAGATGTGGTCAGAGGAAATTCCCCAGTGATACACCTCACTTGTACAGGCTGCAAGAGGACAGATGGTTTTCTTTTCTGTAGCCTATGGTTGAAGTATGTCTGGAATCATGCTGAGCTTAGATGTACTTATTAAGTGAGGAGGAAGGTTCTGTCCTCCTTTTCTTCAGAATTATTTGTGGTTCTCAATCTCCAAGTGCCTTGGGTCTCAGAGAAGGACTACTGAATTCTTTTAGGGTTAGTTGGCCCCTCCCATGGGAGGTTATTAACAGGTGGAGAGTGAGTCATGCCCTCCCAATAGGGAGGAGCAGTACCCTCATCATTTCATCAGGTCAGATAGTGAGTTGCACCCTCACATGAAGGAGGAGCAGAACCCTCTCTTTTCATTTTGACAGAGTGAGTTGCACCCTCCCTTCAGGGAGGAGTGGCACCCTCTTTTGTCCAGAAGAGTGGAGAGTTAGATGGGTTAGGCCTTTACATTTTTATTTGCAGTCTCTAAAGGGCAAAGGTATGGTAGGAACCTTCTTTTTCTCCCCGTTAAAGATTCAGCCAATATTTTAGCTTCCACTCTTTCGAGGTGGATTGCGTTAATTATCAAGAGAGAATACAAGTCCCTTGCCGATAGGTACCTATCTTTTATGTAAATTAAGACTAATAAGTTCATACCAAATTACAAAATTAATTCTGACCACAAGCTAACAATCTACATAATTCTCTATGTAATACCCAAGCCCACTTCTCAAATATGCATGTAAATGAAACACTACAAAGGTAATTCTACATACTAAACGATCCCAGTAATTAAGTATACATACTACAAATAATTACAATTATGATGCCATAATATTCAGCAAAAATCTAGCAGATAACTTACTGTCCTTTTCAAAGCTTTGTCTTTCCTTAGAATCTACCTCTAAGGTTTACCGCCAAATTACGAGTGGCTCTGTCAGAGTAACCCTATTTGCTTAGCAATCTTCCCAGGTGACTAAATTTTTCTTAGAGTTCTAAAAGTTATAATTCAGATCTAAATGTAATCACACCCTCTATTTCAATTCCGATTGGATGTTGCTGTGAACCGATCCAATCAACTTAGCAGACAATGTCCCTCTTGCTATCGGTCAATGTGGGGATGGTTGAGAACATGCCCTGCTCACCCCGTGGGCTTCCCTCTGATCTTAGGACTAAGCTGTAACACCTAGGTGTGATAACTGCAAGCCTTTGTCAGATGATGCAGGCGGTCGCCTACGCCAACTCAAGTTTCCAGTCCTCTTGCGGGTCACAGAAACCTTGCGTAAGAGATTCACACTAGCCCGCTGCAATGTTTAGACATCAAACACAAGGCCATGGTAATATCCTAGCTTATACATGACTTTATAGCTGGGGCTTAGCAAACGTGACAGAGTTCTTAGATAACCCATTATTACATTTCTTCTTACTAAAAATAATAATAATAATAATAATAATAAAAATTATGACTTTATTTAAAGAGGGTAACACATTTAGCTAAAAACTAATCTACCTTGTGGCCCTCATACAAAGGAATTTATTTATTTTAGCTGCATCTCTGAAGCCACTGAATATATTGGGTTTGGAAGAAGGAAATAGAGTGGGCATTTCTAATCTCAAATGGAATACTATTCCAGAGGAAAGTTCCAAAGTATTGGATACTTTTTAAAAATAATTCCTTATTTGGTTTGGGAATTTTATACTGTTTGGTAGACATGGATCGCAGGTGGGGGGAGTATTGTCAGGTTGCCTATACTGGAATAGTGATTGTAAATATTCAGGAGCACTATTATTGGATATTCTGTGCATTAATTTGGCTTTTCTCAAATGGATTTGGTCTTTAATAGGTAATATTTTTAACTTAGCAGCTAAATTTTCCTTGCTTTCTTTCTGGATTGATATTTGCTCAAATGCTCTTTTTTGAAGATGTGCCAGCTTTGCTGTGTTTTTATCTTTTGAATTACCCCATACTGTATAACTCTAGCCAGAATAGGGTTGTATGTAACTGTTATAAAATAGTTTTCTGTGCCTTTCATGGAGAAAATGTCTTATCCTACTGAGAAGCCATAAACTTGAATTGACTTTTTCACTGATATGTTTGATATGTTCTGTCCAGGATAGGTTATTATCTACCAAAACACCAAGTAGTCTATCATGACAGACCATTTGCACATTTTTATCCTTCCATGTCAGACATATTTCATCACTATTAAGATTTGTCCTTTTTTGCCATGTTGAGATAAGTAATATTTTAGTTTACCAGTATTTACCACCATGTCATTGCATGTGCACCAGTTGTCCAGTTTGTTTAGGGCATCCTGTAAAGAAATTTCCAGTTCATGCTTTATGTTTTAGATGTCTGACAATGTTGTGTCATCTGCATTGAGATATGTAGATGAAATTGAGCCCCAGGTAAAAGTGGTAGGTCATTAATAAACAGTATCAAGAGTAATGGACCTAGAATTGAGCCTTGTGGTACTACATATCTAATTGTTCCAGGTTCAGACAGAACATTATTTATATAAACATGTTGTGTTCTCTCACTTAAGTATGAAGTATACCATCTAACCGTGCTTTCATCACATTGGTAGATTTTCAGTTTCTTCAAAAGGATTTCATGATCCACCATGTCAAAAGCTTTCCTGAAATCTACAAATACAGATCCTATTATTCTATCTTGGTCAAGTGCTTGAAGCCATTTATCAGTTAGGGAGATCAAGGCAGTGTCACATGAATGTTTCTGTGTATGATTAATTAGGGTGTAACAGCAAGTGTTTGGTTAAATTTGGCATGAATGTCATGGACATGTTTTTCAATAAATTTTGACGAGTTTGGTAGTATTGAGATTTGCTGGTAGTTATCAGCATCATCCCTAGAACCAGATCTATGAATAGGAGCTACTTTTGCAGTTTCCTATATGTTGGGGACAGATGAGGTTGCAATACTTAAATTGATTATGAATGTTATGCTATCTGAAATAGCAGAGGCAGAAGATTTAATGAGTTGTGGACCAATCTGATCAAGTCCTGTAGAATTCTTGGTATAAAGTTCACAGAGACATTTTTTAACAAAGGTTTTGATACTAATGGGATAGAGAAACATACATCCTTAGAGATTTTGCTGCTGCAGAACTTTTTCTGTTTATTAAAGTTGTTTTCCATCACAGGTTCTTTTAACTTTCTGGTAATGTTGGTGAAAAACATTGTTGAAAACATTTGCAATGTCAGTGTCATTGGTGACTATGGTGTCATTTACCAGAAGTGAGTGAATTTTATTTGTTTGATCTTTGTGTGTTCCTCCAGTGAGTTCATTGAAGACTTTACAAATGTAGTTTGTGTTGCTCTTTTTGTTTTCAAGCAATGATTGATGATAAGTTTTTTTAGCTTTTTTAAATCATACTTGTTATTTTATTTCTCCATACTTTATATTGTGCATGGTTTCCCATAGCCTTGAATTGGTCTTGTGTTTTCATAGCGTCCAGGATTTCAGTAATAAGCCAGTTAGGTTGGATTTCATTCTTTACTCAATGTACTTTCAGTGGTGCATGCTTAGAGACTAAATCCATAAATAAGTCAGTCCACACCCTCAGAGCTCATCTATGTTATCCAAATTTTGGATCATATTCCATGGAACTTTATATAGGTCATTGAGAAAATTGTTCTTCATTAAAATTTTTGAATGATCTGTGATAGTTTTGTGTGTATTTTTCTTATTTCTCTTGCATTTAACCTTTCTTGTCAAAAAAGTAGGATAGTGGTCACTAAGACCAACATTCAGTACATTAACACAAGCCACATTGTCTGGTAGGTTGGTATAAATGTGATCAATAAAAGTACTTGATTTTTCTGTTACCCTTGTGGGCTCATTTACCAGTTGGACTAGGCCTAATGATTCAATAAATTCCATCCAGTTGTTCCATATTTGAGTGTTGAGAAGGTCCTTATTTATATTGCCAAGTATATATGTTTCTTTCTCCTGTGCAAGAACATTTTCCATTTGTTTCAAAAAGTTATCATTCCATATTGCTTTGGAGGAAGGTGGCCTATAAATTAAAGTAACTAGGAATGAATTTGCATTAATTTGAGAAATTTCCACCCAGATACTCTCAGTTTCATGTGACTCCCAAGTTAAGTCACCTTTCTGCATTTACATCTTCCCTAATGTAGACAACAAGACCTCCCCCAGCTGTCTCTCTGTCCCTGTGTAATGGTTTATTGTAGCCTTGACAGTGAAATAGATTATCATTGTGGTTATCATTTAATTTGGTTTCATTGAGTCCTAAAACATGTATATTATTTTCCTTGGAAGACAACATTAACTTAATCTGGTCTTTTATTCCCACTATACCTTGTACATTTAAGTTACTTATGCTAAAACCTTTTGTATTTAGTTTCATATCAATTATATGTATGTCACCATGCAATGGGATACTCACTGAGATTGTCTCCATACAACTTGTATCATTCTGACATCCTATTTCCGTATTTAAATGTTCATATATATATATTGGTGTATATATATTGGTGTTTTCAGAATCATATACAGACCCTGAAAATCTGTCAACTTTTGCATTTACAATAGTGTCCATTGAATAGTTAGAGTCAAGAGTCTCACTAGGTACATTTAGATTTGTTATAAATGAAGCATTGGCATTCTCCTCTTTGCCAGCTTCCTAGTATGTATAATAATTGATTGACAGTCTTTTTTTGTGTCCAGCTTTATGGCAACTGAAGCACTCAATCTGTTTGCCATAATGGCATACCTGTGTCTGCATGCCTAGTTTCTCCACAGTAGAGACAATACTGTTCATTATAGTGCCTAAAAATGGGGGCATACATGTTAATATTTCTTAGTAGTTGAGAGATGTTAACATGTATGCCCCCATTTTCAGGAACTATAATGAAGAGTACTGTCTCTAAAAGAAGTGTGTGCTGTGTTTGCATGTATTTTATGAAAATGTTAACTTGAATATAGCAAAATAAGATTTGTTGCCAAGTTAATATGTTGGAGTTCCATATTAATGTCAGAGATTCTTTCATTACTTGGCAGTTAAAAAGAAGATGGAGACTCATCTTGGATTCCTTCACTTTCTAACTGGCCACTAAGGTGTCAGTCCCATCATGTATATGGAGTCATGGAAATATTCATGTGACACTTGGCATCTTCTCTTTTTCTGCAAGTGAAGCTGGATCTCCACAACTAAATTATAAGAATGTGAAGCACAGCTAGGACATTTAACACTTAGCCTTTTAGAATGTGATGTTCTATTAATTGCTCTTGCTCTGTTTTAACCAGGTTTATAGCTCAGTGAAAAATATTAGTTGTTCCCTGCTTTTCATAGAAACAGGTATTCATTTGGGCCAGTCCATCCTTTCTTACCATTTGTCTTTTCATCCATTCTTCCTTCTTCCATCCATCTGTCCCTCTTACTTGTCAGTAATTTTATTATTAATTTTTTTATTCATCTTGATGAATTTGGTATTGTGTTTGGTCCATTTTTCAGCCTTCTTTGTCATCATTAAATGGAGTTACAGCCGCTCATGTCAACTTGTGTTTCATCACAATAAATGAGTAATACCATTATTGGATTTCAATTAGATTGGAATCATAGCCTGATATGGATGAGACCCTGGCTGAATTTTGTTATCAGCATTCTATGTCATTGTCTAGTGGATCTCTGTACCCCATGATTGCCAGACCTGCCCACTTTTGTTTCCAAACAGTAATTCCATTTATTATACCACTGCCTGTATATAGTAATCCTATTGTCTGTCTGTCCATCCTTCTGACTCATTAGCAGAACTAGTATTGCAGTTTCTGATGGATTTCCATTCAACTTTATAAACATTATGGTCATCACCTGCAAGTTGCACATATCAGCAAGTGACTCCTACAGTTTTTGCTGAGTTTTGGTGTTTTTCATCTTGTAGCAGTATACAGTGTGGTCTCTTTAGCACAGCTAGTTCTACAGTTTTTGATGGATCACTATGAAACTGCCTATCACTATGGAAACTGCCTATCACTATGAAACTGCCTATCACTATGAAAACTGCCTATCACTATGGAAACTGCCTATCACTATGAAACTGCCTATCACTATGAAACTGCCTAAACTGCCTATCACTATGAAAACTGCCTATCACTATGGAAACTGCCTATCACTATGAAACTGCCTATCACTATGAAAACTGCCTATCACTATGGAAACTGCCTATCACTATGGAAACTGCCTATCACTATGAAACTGCCTTTACACTTTGCACCCACAAGTTTTGATAGAAGTTGTTGTCCTTTTTGTCATGTAGCAGTGTATGACAATTTCATTTGTACGTCTGGTCCTGTAGTTTTTAGCTCTACTGGTCATGACCAGAACAGCTCATGGGATGGCCTGTTATCTGTAATTCATCTTCCATCATCCAATCATCTGTGTCTTGTTGCAGTTCATTCTAAACTACTTCAAGATTGCCCTGAAACTTTACAGACATTTATACTAAGGTCTAGTTGTAAATGAAATTGGTGCCGTTTGAACATTCAGCATGGCCACCATGGTGACAGTCTTAAAAATTTTGTATGAATAGAGGGTTGTATCAACTCAAAGAATTATATAGTCTGAATTGTCTTAAATAAAAATGATCCCTATCTGGCAGCCGTATTAGAAATCTTTTTATTGCTACTTCTCATAAACTGAAAGCAATATTGACATGAGGGTTTTTTCGGATGACATTTATAATGTCTAGCTGGTCCTAAATGGAAATGGTGTTTGGACAGTCTGTATGACCACCATATCACAACTCCTCTTGAATGGATGGTCATGTCAGCATGGGGTTTTCAAAAATAGACTTCTTATATTAAATTGGCCCTAAATTAAAATGGTGATGATTTGATGTCTACTATGACTACCACATTGGCCATCTTGAAAATCATATTATCACTACTCTTCCTGAATGGAAAGTTATATTAAAATGGGTTTTTCAATAAAAACTTCTTAGGGTGTCTAGTTTCTCTTGAATGAAAGTTGTGCTGATCTGTTATCCATTATGACCATAGTGAGAGCCATCCTGATGATTTTGTTATTATTACTCTGTGTAATGTAAAGTTATTACGAGATGGGGTTTTCACCTGAACACTAATTAAAATACCTCGCTTGTCTTGAATGAAAGTAGTGCTGGTCTGACTGCAAAGATAGCAACGGTGGCAGTAATTTTGAAAATATTGTTAATTGCTACACCTGAATGGAAAGGGACCACTCCGGTGGCATAGTGGTTAGAGCATCCACCCCAGATGCAGGAGGTTGTGGGTTTGAACCCCAGCTAAGTCATACTGAAGACTTATAATAAAAATTGTACTAGCAGCTGCCTCGCTAGGCGCTCAGCATTAAGAGGTTAGTGTTAGGACTGATCAGCCTGGTGTCAGGATAATGTGACTGGGTGGGACATCATGCTACATGTCTGCATGCTGATACCTCAATGCTAGACATCACTATAAACTGCCACACTGCAGACATCATAGCGATATGACTGAAAATTTTTAAAGCTACATTAAAAATACAAATCACACACACACACCTGAACGGAAAGTCATATCAATGGGGGTTTTCACTCTTAAGACTTTCTTGATTTCTAGATGGTTTTAAATGAAAATGCTACCATTCAAGCATCCATATGGCAAACATGGTGGCATTAGGATAATTTTGTTATTGCTACTCCTGCAGAACTGAAGGTTTTCACTAACTGACTTATAATATTTGGTTAGTCCTGAATGCAAATGGCACCAATCTTATCAAATACGGTTGTTGTAATGGTAATATTGAAAAATATTGTTGTAACTACTCCTAAATGGATGATCATATCCTCATGGAGTTTCCACCAAAAGTCAGCTGATGTAAATGAAGATGGTACCAGTATTATATCCAGTTCGAGTGCAACAG
Source organism: Megalonaias nervosa (assembly GCA_016617855.1). Taxonomy (NCBI): domain Eukaryota; kingdom Metazoa; phylum Mollusca; class Bivalvia; order Unionida; family Unionidae; genus Megalonaias; species Megalonaias nervosa. The sequence goes on from JAECUM010000665.1 coordinate 134,714, forward strand.
TGGCTAATTTGAAAATCATATTACTCAAGAATATCAGACATTGTTTCAATGCTCAGCAGATAAAAACAAGAAAGGGTATTATCTCTAACTCCTGGAAATTCCTTTGGAACAGTATGGAAAGCTATGAAACTTTTGTTCAGCACCTGAAGATGCACATGTCAAAAAATCACTTTGCCACTCCAATTTTTGTTAAAAGTCATTATACTTTTTGTTTCTTCGCTTAATGCAGTGTATGGTACAATCTCAATAGTGCATCTAGTCCTGCATTTTCTCTTGCATTTTTAAGGTCATATGACCATAAGGCAAGGTGAGCCTATGGTATGGCACTTCATCTGTCATGGAATATATCTTATGGTATGACATATCTTATGGTATGACCCTGCATTGGTCATGTATCATATCTGATGGTATGGCCCAGCATCTCTCATGCATCATCTCTTATGGTATGGCCCTGCATCTGTCATGCATCATATCTTAAGGTATGGCCCACATTTTGTCATTATATGATATGATATGGCCCAGCATCTGTCATGCATTGCATGTTCTGTCATGTGTCCATCAACAATTACTATATTAAATTGCTTAAAACTAACTTGACCAATTCCTGGCACAAGGAGCTTTCATTTAGCATTATTTTGGATTCATTTAAAGACATTTGGATTATATCATTGTGATACATCAAGACTGTAACCACATAAACATTATTCCAGGCTATTGACACATCATCGCATTTAAGATTTGAATTTATTCACAACACCACTGGAATTCATTTGGAACACTTTATACTTTTGGATTTGTGATCGAATTTTTAGGACTGTTTGGGATTTAATTCATAATACTGTAAGTTTTTTTTAAATGTTCACTTTGTATTATAAGGAAATGAATTATTTTGTTGAATATTACTTAAGTTGTTGGTTTTGCTCTTTTCTGTTACTTAGTTAAGACCATAGAGTCATAAAACTTGATAAAAAGTATCCTGGTGTGAAGACCTTTCATATTTGTACAAAAGCTGCCACTCTGCCATCAAATAATAAATGATGTTACTAAAAGTAAGGAAACCTTTAACTTCTTCAGTAACACTGCTCAATGGAATTTTGACCAAAATTGACATCTGGCATGCAGACATAAGGGACTTAATGGTATTTAGCCATCAAATACCCATATATTTACAAGCTATCTGATTGGCTGAGCTTGCTAATACTACCCTGACAAAAGAAAATTAATTATGTTGGAATTTGCTCAGACTTTGTAAATAAGCTTATATCATCATGAATTAGATAGGTTCTGTAACAAGTGAGATTTGCCCATGTTAATCTGTTGATCATGGTTCCTCCTGTAGATTCTGCTTCTAATAACACTTGGTAAATAGGTTTAAAATATATCATGATTTTTCTTTATCCTTGCACTTAGAGTTATGCATATTTAATTATTCCTTGACCTTTGGATCGGTCAAATTAACATGATATAAAGTTTGTGAAACAGCTTACATAGGCTTATATTTTTACAATAATACTGAAGCTGAATTAGTGAAACTATAAGCTGTTATGTAATTCATGTGAACTATCTCTCATTCAACCACTTGTTTTGCATAATTTCTCTTACTCTTTGCAGATAGTGCAGTCTCGATGGTCAGTGGGAACAAGATGTCGTCATGCTCGGAATTTATCCAGAATGCATGGCGGAAAGATTTGTGTGTTAACTGTCAGCGCCCACGAGGAGAACACATAGGAATAGAAACTGCTCACAATCGTGTATCCTCAGAAGACAAAGAGATCGACTCTCCAAAACCAGCTAAAAGGAACTCGCTAGTAACACGGCCATGGGCAAATGTGCAATCGCAAAAGGAAGAGGAGGATGATGAGGAGGCAAAATGGAATTCCATGTGTCTTCCAGAACTAAATTACAATTCTGTTACTCAAGATTTTAGTACAGAAGCCAAAGAATTAAATGGTATCAGTGATACCTCTCTTGTAAGACTGGGTTCGTCTAGTGCAATATTAAAAAATAAGACATCAATAAAGAGCGTGAAAGTGTGTGTGCAGTTCCTCGAGTCGGATCCTGTTATTATAGGAACAGATGGTGGCTATGAAAACTTGTTTCCAGATGAACTGAATCCTGAAGTAGATGGGCAGGACATAAAGGAGGAGATTATTTTCACAGAAGAGGAAAAGGAGTTTGTTCTCCAGGCACTCCACAACACACTCTGGAACATGGAAAACCTTGTGGAAGGGAAAGACAAAAAGATTACTATTAGTAAAGAGTTTGAGGATATTCAGTTACAGTCCTTATGGAAACCTGATCGATTTTCCCATGTCCATGAACCAGAGGTGGCTCCACAGCAATATGGCACATTTCCTCTTCGTGCAAAATCTAGTAAATCCAATTTTGATCATGTTTTTGTCGATCATCCTAAGCTATCGCCTCTGCCAGAAATCCAGGAATTTGGGGATGTTGTTGGTTCAAAAGAAAATGTGAGTGAAGGGAGAGGGTCATCATCTGAGACAAATAACTTCATGGATTTAATGGAAATGAAAGGAGTTGATGAAAGAAAAGAGCTTGTGTCTGAACCCAGAGTAGGAGTAGAAAATAATTATGATGATCCCTGGGAGCAGAGGTTTGGACTGGATGATTCAGAAATGAACCTTCTAGAAGAAATTCGAGGAGAGATTGATTTAGATTCATCATCTGCCGGAATGGCTATAGTGGATCTTCTGAATGATATCTTGGCAAAATATAGCTCTGGCACACCAAGTGACACAGATTCAGTGAAAAATTTGGATAATTTGTCAGATAGTTTTGATGAAAAGTTGGAAGAAAATCCTCCTAATAAGCAAAAGCATCATGAAGCAACAGAGCCTCTTACGAAAGGTTCAAAAGAGAAATCTGAACTTGAGGCAAAAATGGTAACTCTTGCTGCTAGTCTGCGTAAAAATAGAGGAAAACGGTATGCTCCTCGACCACCTAGCTGCCCACCACCACCAGAACCCACTGTGTCCCCAACAAAGCAAATTCGAGCAGCTCAGAGCACTGAACCAAATTTCAAAATGGTACCAGTAGGTCGTCCTATCACTGGTTCTCCTCCCATTAAGCCATCTCCTACAGAAGAGAAAAAACAGGAAAAATATGAATCCACTGAGAGTATGGAGGCATTTAAATTGAAGAATGATAAAGAAAAACAGCCAAAGAAAGGAATAACTTCCTTTTTTCGGAATATTTTACGCAGAGGTCGAGACTCTGACACTGATTTATGCACCAGCACTGAGACACTCATGTCCAATGCTAGTTCTTCTAGTGAATTGTCAGAGCAAGAAAACAATAGTCTGGAGAGGAGAAATTCTGGGTCAGACAGGAGAAATTCCAGTTCTAAATCTTCACCACAATTGAAACTTAAAGTACTTCCATCAGTAACAAAACCTTTGTCCCCAAAGCCTCTAGTTGAGAGAACACCTTCACATCCTCTGCTCACTGAAGAGGATAAGATAACTGTAGAAGACAAAAAAGAAAAGGAAATTAGTCCACATCAAGACACAACTTCCTCCAATGCAACATCCAAATCCAAAGATGCCAATCAAGTTTCCCCAACAAAATCATCAACAGACTCTTCCAGTCCTTCTAAAACAAAGGAAGCTCCATCAGGGAATTCAGATATGATGCCCAGAAGACCCAGGGACACACCAAGTGTACCACCTCCCAAGCCACCTGTAGCACTCAAACCAAAGTCATCCCAGCCTATTCAAGCCAAAACAAGTGATGGAAGTGAAAACAAAGTTCCACCAAGTCCACCAAAGGAAGGCCCATCAAGGACCAATCTGTCAGATGATGATAGGGTCTCAAGGGAAACAAGGAGGCAGATTGAACAGGAAGCAGTCAGAAAAAGGGCCAAAAGCCCAAAAAGAACAGCAGCTCCAACTGGACCTTTAAGAAGCTCTCTCCCTCCAAAATCTTCTGATCATGAAACTAGTTCCACTGTCATGTCCAAATCTACAGATGCTAGAATTTCCATTGGACCCAAAGGGGTAGACCCAAAGACATTGAGTTTTGCAAAAGAGCTAGAGATGAAACTAAGTAAAGGTGATCAAACAAAAGGATCAGAGTTAAAAAGACCTCCAGCACCACCCCATCCTCCCCAACCTCCTTCCCCAACATCAAAATCTGCTGCCAAAGAGGAGATTGAGAAATCCCCCGTTCAGTCAGATGACAAAATAAATTCAGGAGGCACAGAGACAGAAAAACTAGATTCACTAAATAAACCAATGGAGAAAATCGAAAGACCAGTCGAGAAAATAGAACTTCCAAAACCCACAGGTAGCCGCAAGAGCTTCCTAGGAAAATTGAACCGGAAGTCAAGGCCTCCACCTCCTCCATCTGTAAAGAGAACAAAATCTATCACAGAGTCTTCAATACATGGAGAGACACCACATCTGAAGAAAATTGATGTCAGAGATATCTCAGGTCCTGTGGTAAGTACATTGAATTGAATTTCATTTGGTGAAACATTCATGTTGTTAACAACAATGTTCATGACTGTGAATTCATTTATTTTCTTGGATATTAATCTGATGGTTTTTGTGGATAGGGAAGGGGATTCTATTTTTAACCTTTGGTCTTTAAATTCAGTTTGTTGCAGCCACCAAATCCATGAAATTTGGTACTCAACAAAAATTTGTATTTACAGCTATTGGCATTATAACTTATTTCATTATTATATAGTACATTTCTTTGTATCTATACAGGTGTATTATGTCAGTTTGTGCATCTGTCTATCAGTATGCCCATTTATCTATTTACATTTGCTTGTCTGTTCAATAATTTTATCACAGTTTATAGGGATTTTCATGAAACTTTGCCCATATATATATTATGACTAGACGAGTTGCACTGCATAGCCAGTCCCCTTCCTCAGTCATGAACAATGCAAGGGAGAATATAATTCACTGACTTGCATTTTTGTCAGGAGTATAATGTTTGCACCACTGAAATACATTAATGAAACAGATGCTTATATATCATGTATAGTTAGTGTGTTACATACCACACCCCTGCTCAGTACTGCAGGGTCAAGGTGAAAGCAAGTGAGAATTTATTTCTGTGGCATGTGTGCCTGTCTGGATAATAACTTTTGAACCATTAAGATAGTTTAAGGAAAGTTTTGCTAGTTATACATCAGGTATAGATGGTACATCATAAATCATAGTTACAACATCTGTTGTTGTTGTAGGGTTTAATGCCATTTTTCAGTTCAGAATAGGCTATACATGGTGGCCAGTATCAATGATAGAGGAAAAACCCGGGAAAGCCCTGGAAAGAACCACTGACCCACAAGAAGCTACTGCAAGCTTTCTCACATACCCACATTGGGTGAACCCGAGGCTTGAACCCACACAGACAGAGGTGGGATGGTAGTGACCCTTAATGGTGAGGATTTTAGACCACTTGGCCTCTCGGGGCCCCTCTGTCTCAAGCTTAAGGTCACAGCAAGGAAAAGTGTAACTCAGGCTATCCTTGTTCTGAATATAAGTCTTAATGAAACTTTAGCCTATTACAGTGCCAAATTATTAACATTATACTTCCTTTCTCAAGGTCAAGGTCAGAACAAAGGATAATATAAGTCAGTGCTTTGTTTCCTTATCCAGGCTGCCACTTTTTTAATCCCTACAGGTATTTTGATAAAACTTTTACCAGTGTCCTTATTAAAGAATGGACAAGTCTCTAATGAGAGGTCCAGGTCATTAGTAGGGAAAAGGTGGGCAGATCTTGGGATATTTGTGGTATCCCTGTTGTATGTGTATTTCTGTATGAAATGTTTGCTATAAAACAAGAAACTTTGTAAATGAAATCAAGGTAAATAAAGTTATCAGTTTACTAAATTCAGTGCAGAGAAGATTCAAAAGTTTTCTTTAGGCTATTTGATAACAACGAGCAATAACAATATATTCATCATTAGGTGGAGCAAATTTGGTATGATGTCTTTACATCCATCCGTCATTGATATACTTACTGTTCAGTAACTTGAGTTGTCCACCGTCCACAGTTTCCAGACTGGATGGCTTGCACTTGGGTTGAGGAAAAAGCCTATTGATTTCAGACTTTAAAACTCAGAAGAGGTCATTGTGACAGAAAGAAGGAAAATAGTCTCTGCAAATTAATTGTAGTTTACCACTGTCCGCAGTTTCCAGATTTAGTGGATAGCATGACCTTGAGTTAAGGAAGAACTGTCAATATTGGGTCAAAAGGTTAAAGGTCAAGGTCATTGATCACAGTAAGAAAATGGTTCCTGCACAGTAACATGAGTTCTCCATCATTTGTGGTACCCAGACATTGCACATGGCTTGCATTTTGAATAATGAAAAATCTATTGATGTGTTAGAATGAAAAGGTCAAGGGTCAAGGTCAGTATTATTTAAAGAATTTAGAAATGTTTATATTACAATGATATTAGTTCTACATGACATAACTGAACCAAACTTTGTAGATGTCTTTTATTTGAGGTAAAGAAGAATGCTTTTGGTTTGGGGTCAAAAGGTCAAAGATTAAGGTTAAGAAAGAAGAAAAATATTTTTCAGTAAATAACAATATTTCTCCATGATAGACTTGGCCCAAACTTTGAGGATGGCTTTCACTTAAACTATGGAAGACACTTATTGGGTTCAAAATGTGAAAGATGAAGGTAACAGTGAAAGAAGAAAAATGTTTTTTTTTGCGGAAAAATTTCAGTTTTTATAGGAGGACTATTAAAGATGGGGTGGATGATATTATGCCATACACAATACTCTCATTTTAGCATACTTGGAAATCTCTTCCTTGTACATGGCATATTGTGGAATGGATCCTGTTATGGTAATGTATATCCATCAATATGTGATAACAGTTTTGGTTTCCAAGTGATGACTTTAGATCTGCTTCATATAGATTCACCAGACTGCAGATTAGTTGCACTAAAAAAAGTAAAGAAATGTATTGATTTGGGGTTACAAAAGTACAAGGTCATGGTTAGCATGATGTGAAAAAAGTAAAATGATTTCTGTGCAATAACTTTTAGTTTTTCTGAACCTTCGCCAAAACTTATGGATAAGTTGGCCTAAATGAGGCATAGAAGTCTATTGATTAAATTGACATCATATGATCTGATATTTAAGCTTACTGCAGTCTGGCACTGAGTACCATATATGCCTGTATAGAAGTCCAGTTGAACTGCAAATCAATTAGACCCTGATCTACCATTGCATAATGCACCAGCAAATCATTGTCTGTATTGTTTGTTATGCAATTTCAGATCAGGGTCTACGTAGTTTACAGTTAGATATGACTTATAGGCTAATATATATGGTAATAAGTATTTTCCTAATAACTTCACTGAATATACCTTTGTCATACTTACTGGTAGATTGCCTTTGATGAGACAAAGAATAGATTTTGTTATTAAAAGTACATGATCAAGGTCCCCAGGACCCTAACAAGACAGGAAGTAATGTTAGTGGAACTCGTATTTAAATGAATGTACAGGTCATGCCTTAATCCTTGCCAAAAATAAATCATCAGTCCTTGCAAAGAAAAGAACAAGAAACTTACAAAGCAGCAAACATATATGACTTACTGCCAGAACATGTCTTTTTGTCAGCAGCTTATCACAGATATGACTTCCAACAAGGTGGTGAACCGCAGGAATACAATCTCCCTGGGAGATGACTCTTCATTCCTGTCAGGTAAGAGTTCTCTCCAGCAACTTCATACCATGAAATAGCTAAGTACTGCAATTCAACTAGTAAACTAAAATCATTGAATATATCTCACACTAAGTAATGGTTGAAGCACAGAAGTATGGTTTTAGTCAGTTGTTTATTTGTTTTAAAAAGTTTTATTTCTTTTTCTTTGGTACTAAATTTATAAAAAATCTGAGAATAATAAAATATTAAGATTTTCAGGAATCTAAATCTGCTTTTTGTGTGTTGAGAATAATGAAGGATTTGCATTTTGAATTGTTTGTGAAGATAAAAAAATTCAGTGTGGTATATTCTGTGGTGAACACACACCATGTAGTTTAACAGTTAAACTTTAATAATGAATGTAATAATGAATAATAAATGTATGATACTAAATATTGTACATGCTGTATTGCCTGTGATCAACTATTCATGTCAGTCTATGATAGAACATACTTAAAATACTCACTGCATAAGAAGTATATATTACATAGGTATGTCATCTTTCTTATTATTGTCTACCAATACTTTTATTTTATTTGAGGCATCATCAGATCAAGTTAGGTCTTAGCTATCTTATCAGTATCAGCTTTCATTCCATTGCATGAAAAGGAAAGCAGTGTTTCTTTGATTACAAAGTATTTCTAATTTAGAAAATTAAACTGTTGTAGAAAGCATTGTCTCCATTTTTTTATTTTGGAGGGGACTTATGGTGGTAAATTCTGTGGAGGCTGTCCTTGTGGTAACTGTTGGATGGATTTTCAGGAAAATTAAAACCAATGTGGATTCCATTCAGTATTTTTACTTAAAATTGAAAGAGAAAATACATGTACATGTAGATTAAAATGGCACCCCATCAAAAGCACACCGGACAAAAGCACACCATGAAAAGACAGAAGCACTCTGAAATCGTGCAAAGATAAAAGAATACTGACAAAAGCGTGCAAACAATTGTTGCACATTTTATGTCTTGTAAAGAAAAGACTAACAAATACAAGATTAAAGATCATTAAGCATTTATTAATTAATATCCCATTATGCAGAAATGCAACAATTATTTTTCCAAATGCTTAGTTATTACAAGTGTCTTCTGCAGTGCGATGTTAAGATTAATTCTGTGCAGATAGTTCATTATTAACACATTACCATATGTTAGAACTAAAGCTTTCAATCAGCAGACCTGATAGGTATTTTGACCTACAAAGATCCATGTCATGCTCTCTAATGGTCTTATGGTCTCTTAGTTACCCCTCCCCCCCACCCTTTGGTAAAGCTTCCTTTGAATACCTTACCCTCAGGACAGTTTTCTTGTTCACCGTAGCTACTACAAGATGAAGGAGTAAAATTATTTTGAAAAATTAATATTGAAAATATATTCAATGTTAGCCTCCTTTGTCAAGGAGCCCTTTGTTCTTTTACCAGAGGTCATTTAAAACCCTCTTACTCCCAGGACTTAAGCCTGAAACTATCTAGCTCACAGTACAAGAAAATCATTTCCATTTTGGAAAAGATTTTGGAGGTACAACCTCATCCAAACCTCTTGCTTCTTCCTCATTCTTCTACAGTTGTGGAAGTCTCTCAAAGATTTTCTGCAGACCAAAACTTCACTTGGTAACTTTGAGGGTGGTCCCTCCCTCTCTTGACATTGAGACCCCATGTCTCTACTGCCAGTTACTGGATGTATTCCCCATAGTGGCCTTAAAAAAAAAAAAAAAATCCACAGTTGTATGCCAGTTCAGCCAAAGTGGATATTTCAACAGGAGACTAGGAACACCTTCCCATCAAGACAATTGAGATCATGGAACAGAAAGCACAGTCACTTGCCACCATAGCTTTTCATGTTGACCTCTTCTCAGCTACTTTGTTTTATCCTACTATATCACAGTAAAGACCAATTAGGGGTTGTTCCATTGGAAGCTGAGACTCATCAGTATAGTGGCTTTTCAAGAACTTGCAGGATTATCAACATTGATCATTCACAACTGCTCCAGGCCCATTGTAATTGGCCAGGGAGTGTGTTAATGCAAATCACCTTCAGGGGCCATCCACAAAGTTTTTCAAACAGATGCAGTCCCAGTCCAACCCGCAACCTCAAGCTTGTCATCCTCGTTGTCTGTCAGGTTCACAGTACAGAAAGCCCCAAGGAGGAAGTTCTCTCATCTTCCTTCCCATCCTACCAAAGGAAAGGGAAGGACTCAAACCCCCATCTGTCTTGCATTCCCCACTAAAATGACCCTGTAGGTGATTGCCAAGGCCTCTTTTCAGAGACTTGGTCAAGCATCATGGACATTGGGTGGGTCCTTTCCATTGTGAGGGAGTTTCCAGTTTTGAGAACAACCATGTCTATCAAGGGCCCCAGTTTTCTTTAACCAGTCCAGTCTGGTTAAATTAAGGGAGGAGAAGCATACCCTTTTGCAGAAAGGGGCAGAGAAGAAGCTCCTAAGCAATCAGTCTCCTGCATTCTATAACTGAATCTTCTTGGTGTTGAAAAAGGACAGAAAGTTTCACATTATAATCAATATTTCCCCTTTGAACTGGTTCTTTGTGGAGGAACTTTTGAAGGTGGAGACCACCTCCTCAATCCATAATGCACTAAGATGCCTATTTGCACATCCCAGTATTTCCTCCACACTGCAGATACCTCCAGTTTGCTTGGACCAGTACGTTCTTCATTTCAGGGTTCTGCCTTTCAGAATTTTGTCAATACCCAGAGTCTTGATCCAAGTTATGGGAGTGGTTGTGGCCTGCCTTCATTTACTGGAACAGCAGTTCTCCAGTATTTTGATGACTGACGGATGTATTGTTCAGGTTCAGTCCTTTCATCGGGATCTATTCTGTTGTTGGTCCATGGTACTCAGTTGGAAGATGAACTTATTCATGAACCAGAATATATCCACTGGATTGGATAGATCAAATCCAGGCACTCTTAGAGATGCTGCCAGCAAAATGGTGTTTGCTTGCTTTTACCTATCCCTGTTGGGAACCCTAAATGCTGCTGTGGATTTGGTTCCCTTGGGATGCCTCCTTATTTGCCCTCTACAATTCTGCTTTCTTGCAAGGTGGAAACCCCAAAGAGGTTCTTTTATCAGCCCTGATCCCTCTAGAACCTGTTTTTCATCACCACTGGTGGATAAACCAGGACAGATTACTGATGAGGTTCCTGATGCATGCTCCCAACCCCCTCTCCTATCTTTTTCACAGATGCATCAGATTCTGGTTGTGGTGCTCATTTAGAGCCAGAGGACTAATTCTCCAGGGACTTTGGACTCAGGGTGAATCATCCCTTCACATCTACAACCTAGAAATAAAAGCACTATCTCAGACATGGCAAGGTTGCTTCAGCAGAGTAAGGGGTCAATGTGTCATGGTCTCCACAGACAAAATGGTCATCGTAGCCTATCTCCGATGTCAGGGAGAGACACATGATCCTTCTCATTGCATGGAGGTCTGGAACCCCCTCGCTGGACCACCTTGGAGAACATCACCCTCTGAATTTGCCACATTCCAGAAAAGGACAACGTATTAGCAGACAGCCTGTCCAGAAATGGTAGAGCCATCCTCACAGAATGGTTTCTTCACTGTTCCATGGGGATGACCACTGGTTGACCTGTTTGCATCTAGATTCCACAATAGGCTTTCTGTTTGTTTCTCCAGTCCCAGACCAGAAAGCATGCAACAGTGGACACCTTCAGCCTCCAGTAGGATCAGCTATTCAGAATCACCTTCCCACCATTCCAGCTGCTATCTAAAAGGTCAGAACTTTCACTGCTCAGCTCATTCTCATCACCCCACTGTGGCCCCAGCAATCATGGTTTAATGATTTTTTAGACCTGTTGATTGATCAACCCAGGTCTCTACCTCACAGGAGGGATATTCTACCACAATATCAGGGATGCCTCCAAAACACCCAAACATTCTCCATCTTCATGCTTGGATCATCTCATTGATCTCTATGCAAGAACACATTTTCAGACTGAGTCGCCAGTTGCATTATTTAGGTCAGGAGAGCTTCTGCAACCAAGGTCTATGATGCCAGGTGGAGAATCTTCTGTGATTGACGCAGTAGGAAGCATGGTTGATCTTAGCTGCCCTTCTGTAACTTCTGTTGCTGATCTTGTTTTGTTCCTGTTATTAAGGGCTATAGAGCTGCCATTTCAAACAAACGCTTAAATTATCTCAAGGCATGACCATCTGTTTGGACCTGCGCCTTGCAGAATATTAATATTTTGAGCTGTAGAGGCCTGTCTCTTGCTCTCATATGCCCAGATGGAATCTTTTTTTTGGTTTTATGGTCTTTAGCCAAAACCCCCTATGAACCATTATGCAAGGCCTTTTATCAGGACCTCACACTCAAGACTTTTAGTTCTTGCCCTTCCATCTGCAAGAAGGCGAAGTTAGATTCATGCCTTGTTAGAAAGTGATGACTGAAAGGAGGCATACCCTCCCATCATTGAATTGAACAAATATACAAACCATATCAATTCCCTCAGACGAGTTACAGTAATAAAGAAACCCCTCAGGGACCTGGGGGGTGGGGGGTGACTAGATCCCCTCAACAGATTGGAGAGCACACCTCCACATCCTTTCAGTCATCACTTTCTAACAATATTTAATTGGAAGTGAAGGTGACCTTCTACAGGATACCAATCTGACAGATCCCAAAACCACAGAGAGCCTGATGAATCTCAATGGAAGTTTCAGCACTTCTGTCCAACTTCTCCATAATTACAGTGATTAGAAGAGATGTGAACACTAACAAAGAGAAAAACTGGACATTTGGGTTTCAAAAACACTAAAAAGCAAAGTGTTTGCTACTATATAAGTGTCTATACACTTTAACCTCTCTGAACACACTAAAACTGTATTCTTGGCCAGATAATATATATAATCTTCTAATCTGATACAAAGCTGTCTAGTAGCAATATTAATTGGATAGATAGAGATTGTTATTGGATTTACCAATTACATACTCTACAGCTGGTAGGGATCAACATCTGTGTTTAAATGGGAGTCGAGGCATTTTTAACTTGAGATTCATGCCTTGTCTATTGACACTGGCTGTCTCTGGTTTAATGGGAATTGCAGTTAAATTTCTCTTCTGCATCAGCTGGGATTCTTGCTGAAAATCAGATACCTTTAGTAGCTCCAGTACCTATAGAGATCCCCCGTCTTAGATGAATCTGTGCTGGGGATGATAAAGATAGACTCTTATGCCCAGTGAGGGCCCACTGTTTCTATCTTAAAGCCTTCAAAGGAAAAGGAGAGGGTAGGAAATGTCTTTTTCCGACCTAAAAGGCTCTGTAGACATTTCAGTAGCCACATTTACCTGGGGGATTGTTAACACAATCAAATGAGCATATTAGTCCCTTACTGATTGAGACCTTTCCTTTTCTGAAACTAAATGTCCATGTGGTTCAAACCATTGCTGCCTCATGTGCATACCTTAATCACTCTACCTTGGAAGCTGTAATGAAAGCAGCATTTTGGCATTCCCATACTATCTTCTCTTCCATTTACAATGACACATTAGCACAACAAAGTGCAAGCATTTTTTCTCTGTGACTTCATCATTCTATAATACTGACCTCTACATCAACCATGATTACATTCCATTTTGTCTCCATTTTTGTTAGTTTAATGACATCACCATAGCCATGTAACTGACAAAATTCTGCTAGAGATAGGTACAGTTTATTACTGCTATTAAAATGTTGGGGTTTTTTTGAGAGGGTAAAACTAATTTTAATTATGCAGCCACCCCAATCCCAACCCCAAAGACCCATCACATACTCGTTAATGCCTTTCATCACCAACCTCACCCACAAACTTCTGCCATTGTAAATGTACAGGTACAAACAAGGTTTGTATACAAATGAAGAAATGGCAGTTTGATACCAATCCCCAATTTCTTGATGATATTAATGTTTTCAGTGACAATTTTAGGTAATCTAAGCATTCTTTTAATGTGGAGGAATTTTAATTTTCAGTGAACCATCAAATATCTTGATGAACTAGACCTGTGATAAGACACACAGAATTTTACAATTGTTGGATATTTCATCTAGTCAGTGTTATGCTCACCCTGGCCCTGGTCACAGGAATTTTAAAGACTGCAGCTATCTTGATACATTGTCACTGCAGAAGTTAAGGAATTTTGCTGAGATGCTTAAAATTCTTCTTCTAGATGTTATTTAGTTATATTTTTTTTGTGTGAAAGCAGTTGCATACATGTAGAAATATCTGCTGGTGTCATTGATTTAGTGTGAAAATATGCCAATAAAGCTGTGCAATTTTTAAAATACCAGTGACTGGGGTGGAACGTGATACCATTTGACCAGATTTAAAAAAATCATACAATTTTGAAATTGTCCAACTCGCTTGTGTCACTTATAAAATGTATTAGAGCTTGATGAAAAGCAAAATTTAACATTAAGATGACACCTTGATTGCAAAAGTGTCAAAAAACCATCATAAAATTACGGGTTAGGTATAAAGCTACATTTTCTTGAGTTACAAATCTTGTCACTTATTATATCTTTGTTAAAGGGGTCATGTATCAGAAAGCTTTTAAACTCACTATTTTCATACAAAACATAATATTTTCATGAACTGGGTCCATGTCTAGCTTGCATACGATGCCTGTGGTTTTGTAGTAAGTAGTGTAGTAGCCAAGTGCACTGTGCTGAGCAATGTGATGACAGGGTCAAGTATCCACAGCAGCTTGCTTGTCCCAGGGACTAGTTTTTGGAACATTATTTCTGGAGTCCTGATTATCCAGGGCTCAGTATTTTAGATTTTCCAAATGCTAAAAAACAGGAGAAGAAAAATAACTGCACAAAATGTGACTAGAGAATATACATACAATTTAGTTGTTGTATGCTTGGTCATAAATTATATTTGTTCTTTTCCAAACAGATATGTAACTGTGTTTTTCACACTATCTGGTGTTCATTTTCCTTTCATTGTCTGTGTGATTGGCACATAACCAGGAGTTTAGAATTGGATTGCATAATGGAGTCCTATAAGGACAAATGAAATTAGTTTATTTAAACAGAATTTCTTGCAGTGTAAATTTGCTTTTGAGCACACCTCTATAAAAAGGTCACATATCATGAAGTACAGTGATTTTAAGTTCCTTTCATAAATTGTGTTTCTGTATATTCTAACATGTATATAAAAGTATACAGTATTCCATTTGCTTTGTAAGACTACTTAACGAACTGTCATTTATCAGCATAGTAGTTTATTATCATATTGGTCATAGACCAGAATAGCTTATGCAGTGACCTAATGTCTGTCATCCGTGTTCTGTCCATTCATTAGCACAAGTTTATTATTGTTATTCATACAGCTTGGAGGATTGCCTTGAAACTTTATACAAACATTCATCCCATGGTCTAGTTTGCCCTAAATAAAAATGGTGGCACTTGTATGTCCAATATGGCTGCCACAGTAAATCTTGTTATTGCTACTCCAGAATGGATGGTTATATCAACGTGGGGTTTTCACTAAAAGACTTTTTATGATATCTAGTTGGTTCTGAATGAAAAGGTTGCCGATTTGAAATCCAATATGACCACCATGGTCTTAAAAATCTTGTTATTGTTGATCCTCCTGAACAAAAAGTCATATCGACATGGGGTTTCACCAGAAGACTTCTTATGACGTCTTCTTGATCATTCATCAGAAATGGTGCCAATCTGACTATAGCCTTTTCGAAAGTCTTCTTATCACTAATTCTCAGTTGAAAGTCATATAGACGTACGGGGTTTCACCAGAAGACTTCTTATCATGTATGATTGGTCTCAAATGAAAATGATGCTGATCCAACCTCCACTATAGCCACCATAGTAGCCATTTTAAAAATCTTATCACTTTAGTATGGCCACCATAAATGCTATCTTGAAAATCTTGTTAGCACTACTCTTTTACAATGCAAAGTCATATTGACATGGGGTTTCCACCAGAAGACTCCATATGATATTTAGTTGGTTCTGAATTAGAATGGGTTTGATTTGACCTCATCATAGCTACCACGCTGATCATTTAGAAAAATTGTCATTGCCACTCATTCATGGATGGACATATTGCCATAGGGTTTTCACCAAAAGACTTCTTATGATGTTTAGTTGGTTTTAAATGAAAATTGTACGGTTTTGACATCCAAAATATGGCCACCATGGCAGCCATCTTGAAAATCTTCTTGTGGTTACTTCTCAGTGTATAGTCATATTCACATGGGTTTTCACCAAAGTCTTCTAATGATGTCCTGCTAGTCCTGAATGAATCAAAATGGTGCTGAACATTTGGAAACTCATTAAATTTGTTAACTTGTAATATGACATCATTGAAATATTGTTTTAATTTATTTTAAACAGGTGGCTCCACTTCCTCAGGTTCAGCCACAGACAGATCAGAGATGTCCCCTCGTGGTTCTTTGGATAACTTGTATGAGCTGATCACTGACAAGGCCCCAGACCCTCCCCACATGTATGACCCTCCTGTAGAGGCAAACACACAGTCTCGACTCACACCTCCAGTGTCCAGTGTTCCTGTTGAGGGTTATCTGGAACCTGTTAGGTCTGCCACAATGGCTGAACCACAAGCAGCTCTTTCTCAGTCTGTAATATCAGTATCAGAGGATAATGAAGATGCAGATGCACAAGAGTTAGAACCAGTAGATGAGGAGAGAAGGCAGATCCTTGCCTCACAGCCAATATATGAAGAAATTAATGGGTACAATAAAGAGGATGCTAGCTGCTTGTTCTCATCCAGAAGTTTGAAAGTATCAACAAGTATTTCACAATTGGATGAAAATGGAGATGCTTCAAATATCCAGCCACCACAGTCACCTGGTGTTGTTTCGATTTCGTCTGAATCTGATGTCTCATCAGCAAGTAATACTTTGACCCGACCTCGTCCAGTTCCTCGAAGACGGGCACGAAAATTGGATGGGTCAGGGTTTGAACAGTATGTAGCCATGAATCGTCCTAGTGTGGCGGTCGCATTAAATGAAGATCAGTTGCGAGAGATCTTGAGCAAATTGACAGCAATGAACATGCAGAGTCTACGTGAAATTTACACCCACCATGAGAAGGTCCTAATGAAGGAATGTCTTCACCTTGGAGCAGCTGGTCCCCTGAAGTGGCAGGATTTTGATATCTATGGCAAGCCTATTCACACTTCGGAGAGATGTGTTGTCTACAATGCCAAAATGAGACTAGGAGTGCCACCATGTCAAGTAATGGTAAGACAATTCATGTATCACAATGACTTCCCATTGTACAGTGAAATTTGTCTGTAAGGGAAAATTATGGTACAGGAGTATTAGAATCCATCAACTGCATTGGTGTGGGACCAGCAAATTTCACCTGAGGCTTTGCCTAGTTCCCGCTTACAGATTTTGAATTCGGAGGGTGGAATTTCACTATCCCACCCCACTGCATGTAATGGATTATTTTTCAGAGATTTATCACTTGAAAAATGGTGTTGAAAAAAGATGTGTAAGAGATATTGCTAAGAATAATCAGTTGGCATTTAAATTAAAGTCTATAAGGGGTATGAATGTAAATTCCCATACATGTTTATTGTTAACAACCCCTTATATAAACAAAGTACTAATACATAGTGATTTTCTTCAGGGATCTGCAGAATGTCCTTTTTGAACTGGCCTTGGTTTCCCGAAAGAAAAGTTAAATTTAGACTTTAATTTAACTTTACTTTGATAGGATCCATTTTAAGTCGGATTTAAATTTCATCCAGTCATATTGTAGAATTTTATTGGTGAAATTCAGACCAAGTTTCATTTTTGTAAGGGTGTCCTGTGAAGCACCTTTGACCACATGTGTCCTTACAAGTCCCGGTTGTGACAATTCCACCATTAAGGATGTTGTTTATTATAGTGCATGTTAAAGCTTTCCTTTGTATATAATTTGCATGAGGACTCATAATTTTTAAGCCAGCTTGTATGGGAGAGTGAGCTTATGGTACAGCCCTGCTTTTTTTTGTTCTACATCTGTTCTTGTTGTTTTCAACATCTGGGCATAAAGCAAACTCTCAGACTCCTTCCACCAACCCAGGTCTTGACAGATTTTATAAAAGTGAAACATTTAACTTGCCCTTGGGAGATATGAGCTTGGCCCAAAACATGACAACAAAATACCACAACTTAAAGTAAATAAAATACCATAAAACAAAATATAAGATGTTTTAAGGAGTTCACATAGTGATGAGTGCCTGTTATTTACAAACACATCTGTCAAAGAAATCACATGACTTAAAGTAATAACAGTTATGAAATTTGCAACCAAGTAGCCAAGTACCTAGCATCTACGTGAGATTTGTATGGATCAGGATCAGCTAGACACTGAACATTATTATATGATAATCTAGATGTATTATTCTGTGGTTGACTTTAGGTTTCATGTTTCACTAAATAAATAATCATACTAATGGCCGGTATTCATATCTTCCCAAATGTACCTTTGCATCATGGACTACATTTTGTCTTCTTGTACGATGAATGTCGGACCATTTAGTTATGGACAGGACCAGTGGTATTTTCAGATTACTGGTCCTGTGGACTTGTGGGATATTTGGCAAGTTTCAGACACTGCCTACTCACTTCCCCTTTAGACAATCTGGATCAAACTCTGAACCATTTAGATGCAAAGTAAAAACGTGGGGTTGACTTTGAATACATTTGTTTTCTTTTTCAGTTGCTTCATACTCGACCAGATATGACTTCTGCAAACCATCCAAGTATTTTGAAGCCTACATGTATTTTCTCTGATTCCATTCCATTTTCCTACCTTACTGACGATTTCATCAAAACCAGTCAGCTTCTGGAAAATTGTGTATACCAATCAAATGTTGCTAAGTGTTATGTGGCTGTGGGCTTATTTGACATAACAGAGAGTGTGACAGATTATCTAGCTGTGCTAGAGGCCAGGGTTAAAAATCAAAAGGATTTCTTAGAAAAGACACTTTTTGTAATTCTCCAGTTGCTCAGTGCAATTTCTCACTGTGTGGAACAGGGACATCATATTGCAGAGTCAGATTTTAGGGATATTTTCCTTATCTCAAATGCAAAGTGTTCTGGAGATATTGTTTCGTTTCTTCCCCAGCAACGCTCCCAAGATAATCAGCAAATTGAATCTGTGTGTATCTTCATTGAAAATTTCTTGGATGACATTTTGACAAAATTCGAAAAAGAGCATTTGCCGTCACTAGATCCTTCCATGGATTTTATACTGAATGGTATGCAGACCATTATTTTGCTCCTTCAAAATCGGAACTTAGAATGCCTGGTAAATGTTCGAAGCTTCACAGAATTCATTCTCTGGGGTCCAAGATATAATGATCTTTTCTATGCTGGTGAAGATCGACAGAGTAGCATTGAGCCAAGACTTTCTATGTGGCTTGAACACAAGCGATCTGAAATAATCCACAGCTTTGCCAAGCGAGGCGTAATCAAGGGTGCTGCATGTTATATTAATGACTTCTACTGTATGAAGTTCCTTTTAAAGTCTAATGCTATGAGTCTGTCAGAAAGTATACGAGTTAATGCTTACTTCTAACAGAGTCTTCCTACTATATCTTAGAAAAGCATGCTATACAGTATAATTATCCTAGATACAGCAACCCTGGTGCACTGGGCAATAGAATTATCCTTGAAAGAACAACCTTGTTATGCTGGACAGTAGACCATCTCATTGGAAGGTTTCTAAAACATGAGTTCATTTGCTTGACTAAATGAGTCAGGGAAAGATTGGGGAAAATTATATGTGGGGGCTGGGGGAGGAATCAAAGACTTTAGTGTGCAACATCTGAAGTATAATTGATCAAAAATAAGAGTTCAGCCATGATTCATTAGGAATGTAGTATTGTATTATAGAAATCTATTGAACTGGTGAGTTTTATGAAAGGTAAACCTCAACATGTAGTGTTCTTTGTATGTTAATTGTTGTGCATTTACATAACATTACATGATGCCCTGTGCAGAAATTGCAGATGAAAGGGTCCATTGAAGCCAACTCATTTTGCTTGTTGGGCTTTTTTAAATTTAACTTATCAATAAATCAGAAAATTGTTACGTGCAGTCATTGCAGATCTAAGATTTGAAATATTTTAAAAATATTTTTCATGAACAGATTGAGATTTTTTCACTAAATATTTGCAAATTTTGATATTTCTTTTCCCTTCTTATTAAATATAAAACCCTGGATGGGTAGTGTAATATTTTACTTGCCATCCAAAGTCTGACATTGTTCTAGGGTACTAGGCTGAGTATTTTTTCTCAGACCTGCTATGATCAAATTTTACTGATACATTATATCACCATCTGCTTCATGACAGGCTCAAAGAATTCTACTGTGATAGAAATTTGAAGTTGACCTTCCATGGCCTAATTCAGGCAAGATAGACATTTACATTTGGCCTTCCATGGCCTAATTCAGGCAAGATAGAAAGTTACATTTGGTCTTCCATGGCCTTATTCAGGCAGTATAGACATTTATATTTGGCCTTCCATGCCTAATTCAGGCAAGATAGAAAGTTATATTTGGCCTTCCATGGCCTAATTCAGGCAAGATAGACATTTACATTTGGCCTTCCATGGCCTAATTCAGGCAGTATAGACATTTATATTTGGCCTTCCATGGCCTAATTCAGGCAAGATAGAAAGTTATATTTGGCCTTCCATGACCTAATTCAGGCAAGATAGACATTTACATTTGGCCTTCCATGGCCTAATTCAAGCAAGATAGAAAGTTACATTTGGCCTTCCATGGCCTAATTCAGGCAAGATAGAAAGTTACATTTGGCCTTCCATGGTCTAATTCAGGCAAGATAGAAAGTTACATTTGGCCTTCCATGGCCTAATTCAGGCAAGATAGAAAGTTACATTTGGCCTTCCATGGCCTAATTCAGGCAAGATAAAATGTTACATTTGGCCTTCCATGGCCTAATTCAGGCAAGATAAAATGTTAATTTGGCCTTCCATGGCCTAATTCAGGCAAGGTAAAATGTTACATTTGGCCTTCCATGACCTAATTCAGGCAAGATAAAATGTTACGTTTGGCCTTCCATGGCCTTATTCAGGCATATTCAGTAGAACTTTGATTGTCCCGCACCCGATTAACTGTCAGTCTCTGTTAACCGTCAAAGCATTGTACGTCAAATATTAAAAATAGGTACATGTACATATGTAGATATTATAATTTTTGATGATCCGGTCTATTGTATAATATTTTAATGTGCATATTAAATTATCCGTCTATTTGCATATCTGTCATAGTCTCGGTCCCACACCCTTACGGATAATCAAAGTTCTACTGTAGATCTGTTCATGTTAATTGTAATCTTATGTTGTTTTATTTTTGGTTTCTATTGTGATTTTTATAGTTCTTTTATTAGCCTGAAGCAAAATTATTAAGTTGAAAATTTCAGTACATGCTTGACATAGCTGGAACTGGATAACTACTTGCACTTAAGAATATAGCATTTTATATCAGATGAAAACTTTATTTTTAACATTTCTTCCACTCTAGAAGTTTTTGGTGGATAGTGAAAATTGAATTAAAGTAAGATGAATAAGTTATAATTTCTTGAATTTGTACATCTTATTATCATCTATAGTTCATACCAGAGAGCAACATGAATGATATCTGCATCTGTTTCTCATTGAATTTTCATACCAGCTTCGCAAAATGTAGCTAAAATTACCGAATTTGTCTTGTGCACAAATGATTTAAATATAATTTATATTGATTACAGTGCAACACCATTCATTCAATACATGCTGAAAAAGACTGGTCTGTGTGTCCTGAGTTCTGTAAGAGTCCATTTTTGATATGGCAAAGAAATCAAGGGGAGGCAACTACGTTAGGAAAATGATCACTCCTTAATAATCAAATTGACTTCCACAGGTTATGGTGGCATGGAAGAATTTGCTGTAAATAGACAGCCTGTTTCAGCATGTAATGAGTGGCAAGTGTTCTGTTGTTCATCAATATGAATGGTGTTTAAATAGTTTGTGCACAAATTGAATTAAGTAATTGTACCTACATCAGATCTACAAAGAAGGATTGAAACCTTCAAAATGAGATGCTACCGCAAGATCTTGGGCATCTTATACATTGACCATGTAACCAACGAAGAAGTCCAGAACAGGATCCAGTGAACCATCGGATCCTATGAAGACCTCTTGACCACTGTAAAAAAGCACAAACTAAAGTGGTACGGTCATGTCTTAAGATCATCTGGACTGGCAAAAACAATCTTGCAAGGCACAGTGTGGGATGCAGAACAAGAGGCAGAGAGAAAAAGAGGTGGGAAGACAACGTTAAGGAGTGGACAGGTATGGGATTTGGAGATTCCCAAAGAGCAGTAGAAAATAGGGAAAGATGGAGAGAATTGGTTGTAATGTCAACTGTGTTGCCCCAGTGACCTCTTGAGTTAAGGGATTGGTGATGATGATGATGATGACCTACATTTTAAGATGCAAAGATGAAAATTCACATAGCTGCAGGCATGGATATCATTTGTAATGCTGTGTGGAACAAACTATACCTAACTATAAGTGAACTGAGCTGTCTCAGCCATGTATTAAAATTTGGTCTTTAAGCTGACATTAGATGGTTGGAACTTGCATCTTATTGAAATGGCCCTTTAATTACAGATTTACGAATAATAGCAACAAATACAAAAATATGATCATTACAGTTAAATCCAGATATTGGCTTGTCTGGGTTTTGGTCCATGTCTGGGTTTATATATTAGAGTCAGTGGAATTGGTTAGGAAGCCATGACTAATGTTACAAGAGTACCTCATTTGCTTTAATCTGCCAATGTTCTTTATGCAAAGCACCTATGCATGTTAATTATGCATTTTTGTTTAGAAATAATTTGTGTCAAGTTAAATTAAAATAGGTAAAATTTACATGACTATACAGGTTGAAAGGTATTTTACATAGGGTTATGTTTATACATTAGCAGATAAACCTGCTTAGTGAAATGGTCACTTGTTATGTAAGCTGGTGAAAGATATCAGGCCCTGTTTGGGTCTCTTGTTTAGTTCATCTGGCTGTAAGGCCAAGTGAGCTTGCTTGATGCTTGAGATATCATCTTGCATCAGCCATCAATATTTCTATTTTAAACTGCTCAAAAACCACTAGACCAAAAATTTAATTCAAATTTGGCAGAGAGGTTCCTGCCATGAAGAGCTTTCAAATTGTAAAAATGATGCTTCCCTACCATCAAATATGACCTCATTTGCCAAAAATTGAAAAACTTTAACTTCATCTTCCATAAAGGGATTTTATTTTTATGCAAACAATGATCAGCTGTCAACAAGTCGCCGATACTAAAACTATGGAAGATTTCAACCAGAATGACAGAAAGTAGCCTGGCATGAAGGGTAAAAAGTTGTACAGCTCAGTTGGTTAAGCATCAGATGTGTAATCCATGAGTTGTTTGGGGTGTTTGATACCTCCCCCCACCAATCCAGTCCAGGTGAACTGCCTCAGTGAGTCCTTGAGAAAGGCACTTAGCTCCAATTTTCCTTGACATTGTATAATCTGAAATGTGTTCAAAATGCCAGTAAAAATCAACCAGTCAGTTATGCTGATCCACAATAAAATTCAACCACCATTGTTAAAATAATACAAACTTTTAAACAACTTTGTCTAAGAAAACTACTTAAAAGAAATTTTACCAACATTGACCAAAAGCATCCTGACAATATTGGATAAATGACTGTGACAGACCATTAGATTTGGATTAAGATGTACACATTAGAGAATCTTTGAAGCAGTTATTTTCATTACATGTGTAATCAACAACACTGGTAGAAATTTGTATAGAAAGTATCCTGCAGATTCAAACTGTAATGGCCAACTACTCCTATATTTGCCTAATAGGAAGATGCCAGCCAGTGAGTTATCACAG
The DNA here is from genome assembly GCA_016617855.1 of Megalonaias nervosa. Taxonomy (NCBI): domain Eukaryota; kingdom Metazoa; phylum Mollusca; class Bivalvia; order Unionida; family Unionidae; genus Megalonaias; species Megalonaias nervosa. The sequence continues at coordinate 158,362 of JAECUM010000665.1, forward strand.
CCCACTTTGGTCTCTTGTTTGTGTCATGTTTTGGTTAAGAAGATTTACATGAAATTTTAATATATTTCTGCTTACTTGAGCCTCCATTGTAAGACATTGTTGATTGCTTGATTATTCTTAGTTTTTTACACTAATGACACCACAGGCTTCCTTCATCATTTGCATTGGTATGCATAGTGTGACCAGTATGTGAACATTTAAGAAGTGATATATCTCATTGAACCCATCAACTATAATCAGACAGGGCCGGCTTGACCATATAGGCAGAGTAGGTGATCACCTTAGGTGCCAAGCATTAACGGGTGTCTAATTAGACAAAGTGAACTTTTTCTCTGTGAAGGAGGCACTAAAGTCATAGTTTGCCTATGGCACCAAAACCCTTCGGCTGGCCCTGGTGCTATCCATGGCTGCAGTAATGTTTCATTCTTAACATGTGGATGGAAATACAATAAGGCCTTGTTAATCCACACTCAGTCTGTGAGAATGTCTCAGTATCTAGAACCAGATTTTCTTTATTATTATTTGGTGCAGTTTGTATATCTTAATTACAAAAGTGATGGAATGAAAGGGTCGGTTCAGTATAATTAAAATATGATGCATGTAATCCAAAGTTGAAAAGACTAATCAAATTATTACTTTAAAGATATTTTAGGAAGATATTGTTGTATCTTATAAGATCAGAGGCTTGAGGTGGCCAAGTATCTAAGTTATGTTGGAAAGCTTGCCAGGTACTTTCCCATGTAGGGGTGGTTCATCCTACCAAATGTACTGGCTGCCATGTATTGCCTATTATATGCAGACTAATGTCAATAAACCTAACATAACCAAACCAATAAGGTCACATCTGACATTTTGGAGTGGAATCACCCACAGCCAATCAGACTAGTTTTGCTCAAATATATCAGTCAATGAAATAGTGAAACAAGCTCTTGTCACACTTTATTTTAAAAAGAGACCTTCAAGATTGGTACCAGATCTTTGCTTCTTTTCTTGTAAAGGCAGAGTAGAGTTGATGACTTTCTGAACAACATTTAAGAGCTGAACTTGAACAAATATTTGTTACCATAAATACAGTTACATAATTATTTATTACAGAGCTACAGATACCTACACGAAACTCCAGTTTAAAACAGTTGGGGATAATGATCCAATACCTGTTAGTATGATTCAACAAAAATCATTTGATATAGACAGATGAAATTTGGTAGACATGTTAGTATGCTTATGTAGATGACCTGAATAAATCATGCAGATGTAGTTGACCTGAATAAATCATGCTAGTACAGCATGCAAATGCAGATGACTTGAATAAATCATGCTGTTACAGCATGCAAATGCAGATGACCTGAATAAATCATGCTGTTACAGCATGCAAATGCAGATGACCTGAATAAATCATGTTGTTACAGTATGCAAATGCAAATGACCTGAATAAATCATTCTGTTACAGCATGACCTGAATAAATCATGCTGTTATAGCATGCAAATGTAGATGACCTGAATAAATCATGCTTTTATTGTATGCATATGTAGATGACTTGTATGCAAATACAGATGACCTGAATTAATCATACTTTTAGAGTATGCATATGTTGTTGTTGTTGTGATTAGTTTACTGCCATTTTTCAGCACAAGATAGGCTGTACGTGGTGCCCAGTGTAACTTGTGGAGAAATGCTAATATGTAATCCCACTTTTGAATTAGAGGCATATTGAAACATTGTATCATTGGTTGTGCAGAATGATATACAATGACTGTTTGTAAGATCAGAGAAATTCTCAACTGTTGATATTGATCTTCATCTCTTTAAATAATTTGTTGTGGAGTTTGGTGAAGAAATTTTTAAATTTTTTAAAAAACATTTATTTTATGAACCAATTGAAAATATTTGGTGATGCCACATTCTGATCTGTATAAGGTCAGAAAATGCTACATTGTTTAAAATAGAGCAAAAGCTCGAATTTTTTATGTCAGTGTTGTGGTTTTCCTTGGGTGTTAAATCCAGTTTCTTTATTTATAATAATGTATTTACATGTTCAAGTTTATAACATTTGTTTTAAGTGTTGCAAAAATTGATGTATTTTCATATTCTGTGAGTCTCATATCAAGTGTTTTGTATGTTAGAGAAGTAAAAATAATTGGAGTGTTACTAAAATAATAATAATAATAATAAGAATAATAATAATATGGAATAAAGGCAGAATAGGAGTTTTGCTTTTCCATCAGATTTAAAATTTGTAAAGAAAATTACCAAAAATATCATTTTTAAGCAAGATTCAGGGGTTCAATTTGCTGATGTGAATAAAGTTAATTGCACTTATTTCAATTTGCTTTGACAAGGGAGATAACTGGAATCCATATCTTTTCAATAACAGTTACTGGATTGGCTTATGTTCCTTACATATATGTGTATGACTCATGGTACTTACTCAGTTCCCATAATAAACCTATGCAAACAGTGTGATACTGAAAATTCAATAACTTGAAATACCTGAATGCCCTTGATCAAACCTATATTTATCAACATAGACATATCTTTCATGCAAGGTCTGTGTATATAAAAATATATGAGCCATGGCATTTTTTTAATGTTTTTTTTTGGAACATGTTTTTAGTTCCCAAAGAGACAAAGTGCTAATTTCAGTGGCAAGTTGTCTGAACTCATATCAGTAAAAGGATTGAACTAAAATTTCATCGATAAACCATTGTCTCTCAAAAGAATCTTTTTACTAAAATTTTATTTTCATCATCAACTAATCCTGGCCAACCAAACCCGTATATACTTTATTTTATGTTTACCATGTCTAGACATGTTCCCATTCTTCCATATTTTATGTACCTTGAGTCCTGTAAGTTACAACTTGCTTTTGAATAGTAATGACTTACTTTTAATAATGTAAGTTTGTTGTTGTAGAAATAATTTTTTGTTCACAGAGAATCAGTGAGAAATACCAGGTCTTGTCATGATGCTAGAAAACGGAGAGAAATTACATGATAAAAGGGTTGATTCTTACATTAGGTCATTATCCATATTTGATCATTTTAACTTTGAAATTTTCATTGGTTGCTGGTATAAAAATGGAAATTAAACAATTCAGACACTATCAAAAGAAGAAAGAAGAAAATGGTAATGTTAGCATTTGATTTTTAAGTATTTCTAATATATTTTCTCAATGGGACTATAAAAAAGGGACAAGACAAGATTTTCTTTTATTTTCGTACTCCATAATTTGATGCTAATAAATTGCATCCTTTGTTTCTTACATTTAAATGTCAACTTTGTATTGTGCTCCGATGTTTTTTTTTAATTAGTATTTTGATTTCAAGAATGTTGCTATATTTGTTTAAAACTCCTCATTTTATAAGATTTTTATATTTTTTTGTGCAAAGTTTAATTTTGGTATAGTATGATTGTTTCAAAGTGGTAAATTCAGGACATAGGAAATATTTGGAACTTCATGTAGAATTGATTATAGTGATTTCTGAAACTGGTTTGTTTCTTGTTCTTAATGAAATCATAAAATTTAACTCCAGTTTTTTGTACTGGAAAGGGGCAGTAAGTGGCCTCTCAGATGTTTCTCAGTACTTACATTTAAATAATCCTTACTAGCTTGGTCAGGTATCAGTGCCCATAAATCCAAAGAAGGTCACTGTGACCAACATTGTATGCTTTTCTAGCATGAGTTAAGTATTTATATTTATGATCACATTGATTTTTTCCATTCTAGACCTATATACATCCTATCCTGCTCGAAATGCCAATTTAGGACCAAAGCAGTTGGAAGCAGGAATAAATGTACATTCAGTGGTAAACCTTCATTGTTAATGAATATAGATTGTATATTGATTGTATATTGTGATAGGGTACCCTGAACAATTACCATGTATTGTACATGTGAATGAGTGTGTGAATTAGATGAGTGGACTGCATGTAGCATGCTTTTCATGTAAGGCATTAGCTGTAGTGGCTAATCAAAGTAATTATTGATGCATGAACTATGCTTGTAACACTGGCTGTCACTCCAAGGTTAGTCAGTGCCTGTGATTTTCACCCAGTAAAATCTGACTTCTTGGGGTGGACAGTAATAGTAGCTTTTGAAGATGTTAGGAGCAAATTTTTGGAATACAAAAATATTAATATTTGGTTTATATCAGTCTGTTATAGTATATCTAATTTGATGTCATAGAAAAGAATGTTTGTGTTTATTATTCTGTCTCTTATGCCCTGTGTATGTGTGTGTGTTTTGGTGGCCACAGGGGTTGGGTACCTAGCATAAACTGATTAAGGTTTCCAGCAACTATTCAGTTGTATATACTTCTCAATCATTTCAATCCAAATTACTAAAATGTGTCCTTAAACAACTATGTAATACAGTAAAACCTGTCTTGAAAGACCACTGCTATTTGAGACAACCTGTCTTGAGAGACCATATTCTCAATGCACAAATTTGTTGATTATATAACATTGTGACCTGTTATGAGAGACCACCTGTCTTCAGGGACCATACATTTTTGGCAGAAGAGGTGATCTTTCAAGGCAGGTTCTACTGTATTATATTTTGACCAGATAAGCTAGAAGTCTTACATTTCATGCTAACAAAACAACAAGAAGTTAAGAAATTTTGGTAAAAAAGAAAACCTGTGTATTTTATTTTCATTTATTTGTTCATATTATATGTGCAGGTATTGCATTTTTCCTAACTTTTTGGGGTTTTTTATGTATGAAACATCAAACTCAAATGCTCAAAGAATATGATAGCCTGACATCCAGGGCCCCTCTAATTTCAAATCAGGCCTGTCCTGTATTCTAAGAGAGGTGTCCATTGGTTTTTGTCAGAATAAAAAAATCAAAAATTTGACAGAGAAAACTTCGCACTGATGAAATGCAGAAATGTATTTTCAAGATGTTAACATACCTGCCATAACACTGCGCAATCTGTCTAAAAGATCACCACTATCCTACGTGAAGTGGAGATATGATTTTAATTAGGTTATAACACAGCGTGTCATGCTAAAAACATGATTTTGTATTCCCAATCCCAACCTTCCAATGACATGGTCATGTTTCGAGAAAAAACAATTTTGAGTAACTTTCGAAAACAGAAAACCCCCCACCACTTTCAGTAAATGCCCATTACATGTAACATATTTACACAGTACACAGTCATGATTGGAGCTGATGTGAATTTATCCTTTGGGTAGTTTAAATAGTTGCAATTAAAAGGCAAAGAGGTCAGGTATAAACCACCATTTCCCATATTACTTAACTGGCTGACAGTAGCTAGTGAGATGTGTTTGAAGACTGCAGTATCTGTTAGATATGCAGTTTATTTTCTCAAGAATGTTGAGTTTCTGGCTTCCCATACTGACAGTGGTTTACAACTAACATTCAGCATGAAAAGGTACATTATTGATAAGCATTTGAAAAATCACTGTCATAACTTAATATGCCTTGTCACTTTGTTGATTATAGCAAGCAGGGTTTTTGTTTTTTTTGCCATAATTCCATCTCTTATGGAATGTATAAGCTTATTACATCCCATGTGGTCAACGAGGGAGGGTTGACTTTATCAAATTTGGCCTGACAATTGTTCTTCCACTTGTTCTTTTGCCATAACTCCCAAAATATTAGATTTGGTGTTTTGTCACATCTTGGCCATGAGAATTGGTCTGACCATTTGGTGTTGAAACTTGATGACTTTCTTGGATTACCATTTTTATCCATATGGCCTCTCTTCTGTGTATTCATGGTGAATAATGCCATTGTAACTCCAGCAATAATATTATGAAACCATTCCCATGCTGTCATTGATTGCTAAATACTTAATCAGTGGCAAGTTTTTCACTATCAATTTTATTTGACTGGTTGTTTTTACCAATGAACAACTAATTAATAAAATGGGGATATTTGCTTAGTGTGCTTGATTGATCTCTACTTCAATGTTGATCTCTGCAGCATTACTTCTCTTTCAAATAAAGCCACAGGGGTATTTATTTATTGTAATGACAGTGCCAGCATTTTTAAAGTTGAGATTCTGTTTGATGCTGGACAGTATGCATAGCTGTACATATGGGATCACTCAGGCGTGGCAGTGTATACCTTCAAAAGGATAAGATTTACATTCATAATTAGGTATGTCGGACTGGAGTATTTTGCATTCTGTCAAAACACCATTACTATCTGACATGTTTGGCATATACAGAGGTTTCCAGAGGCTTAACAAGTATGTGTATATGCGTATGGGTTAACAGTATATTAAGGGGGCCCCGAGTGGCTGAGTGGTCTAAAGTGCTCTCTATTATGGATCACTGCCATCTCACCTCTGTCTGCATGGGTTCGAGTCTCAGATTCGGCCAATGTGGATATGTGAGAAGGCTTTCCAGTAGCTTCTCATGAGTTGGTGGTTCTTTCTGGGGTTTTCCCAGGTTCTTCCTCCACCATTAATAATGGCCACCATGTATAGCCTATCATGTGCTGAAAAATGATGTTAAACCCCACAACAACAACAACAACAACCGTATATTAACATAATGCTGGATAAATGCTGCCAATTTGCTGGATCAGTGCTGCCAAATAAAAGCAAAAGTGTTCAGTTTTATAAAGGTTAAAATTCAGTGTTAAAATATAAATTTGTGCAACAAAACATTGGAGAAAAGGAGCCAGTATTTTGTTGCCAAGATCACTTAAGGTGGCGCTCACCAGTTATTATGTACTTTTGAGAGAGTGATGTATGTAAGGTGAAGTTGTTTGCATTTAAAACATGCAGAGTGGTGAGAATGTTGGCATACCTCTATGCTACTTTCATGTAATGTGGCTGACATTTCTTTGGATACTGTACTTTTGGAAATTGTAAATGATCTTAGCACACTGCTAACTAAAATGACTGCTCCCTTGTGCTCCAAAACTCAGTCTGAATTTGTCTAAAGTACACTATCCTAAGCAGCTATTAAAATAGGGAAAATGAATTTTGCCAGACTAGACAATACCAGCTTCTGAAAGTGCAATGAAT